>KQ990578.1:74444-121377 GCA_001598015.1 Dorcoceras hygrometricum | reverse complement strand
CAATATGCAATGCAATCCTATTACAATTGCTTCCGGTTTTACAGATCTTCGGTCTTCAATATCTTTGATCGTCATCTCCACCGTCTTCAATTGTCCTCCCACTAAATCTAGTAATTTACATTTAAATTTCCATGACAAGTAAGGGATACAATTCTCAAGGGGTGGGAACGGGCCACAAACAGACCCACTTTATATGATAAATCAACAATATATTACAACCAAAATCGCAAAACCTAAAGCATACGCCTAACACGTTGGGCACGGCTCTCGATCATCCCAAACATGCAATCAATCTACTTAATATGCATAAATTAAATAATCAAATTATTTACCACAAAATCATATTTTAATCATAAAATCGCATTTTATAATAAAACGCATTTTGTCGATAAAACCATATTTTAATCAACAAAATCATATTTTAATTATAAAATCATATTTCATAACTAAAATCATATTTTGCAATTTTAATTGCATCATATTGAGCTTAAAACAATTTTAGCCCCAAAATCAAAAATTTCAAAATCGGCCCAATATCGAATATTGGCCCAAACACCCCTCGGGCGGTCCGGGACAGGCCCGAAAATCCAAGGAGTAGAAAAACAACGTCGCAACGCCGCTTCGGGTACGTCGGCGTGCGGCCGCTACAGTACCTGCGTTCGGCCGCTATAGTCCCTGCGTTCGGCCGCTACAGTACCTGCGTTCGGCCGCTGCAGTCCCTGCGTTCGGCCGCTACAGTACCTGCGTGTGGCCGCTACAGTACCTGCGTGCGACCGCTACAGTGCCTGCGTGCGGCCGCTACAGTACCCCCGTGCGGCCGCTACTGTACCGGCGACCAAAAATTTTTTTTTTGTTTTGATTTTTGAAAAATCAAAATCTGATGCAATAAGGCACAAACATGTATTGAAGGATCCGAGCCTTGGCTCTGATACCACTGTTGGCATAATGGCGGATCCGAATCCCGTTTCCCGGGGGCGCAGCGGAAGTTAAAAGTTGCCCCGAGAAACGTTCAATACATATAAACAATCAATAAACATTCATAGGGCGTTTATCGAATTGCTACCTTGCTGGCGTCTAGGCGCCTGGCTCCGACCAGTTTCACGAGGAAACAGACACTTCAAACGGTAGGCGGCGATAGATCGTCAATCAGGTCCACGACCGGAAAAAATCTTCCTCCGTCAATCTGCACTAGAAGATCTGACGGATTTATCACGAACGGATTCTCCTCGTCGCGGTGATCGAAACAAGTCCGATCACGCGAAAACCCGAGCGACGGCGGCGGCGATGGGCGGTCGGCGGTGGCGTGAGGCGTGTGGGAGAGGGTTGGCGGCTATGAGAGCTAGGTTGTATCTTGTGTGTGTCTCATGGTAGCCCTAGGTATAATTAAATAAGTGATGGGCTTGAACCGGCCCAATGGACCTGGGGCTGGCCCAGTCCAATATATGAACATTCGGTTCAACCGCATCACCGTGGCTTAATCATAACTCCGATCGACGATCAGATCGGACCGATCGACTCAGTTTCCAAAACTGACTATTATGATGCGAAAACAATTTTTCAGACCACCTAGACCAAAATGACAGTTATTCCCCTCAACTTTGGGAAATCGCAATTTGACCCCTGTTGACTTTTAGGAAGTCGCACTCCCTAAAATCCTCCTCCTATGCTCAACGCATTGAGCTCAGTTTCCGTGCGGGAATCATGAATCCAGTAATTGTGTGGCCCTCAATGGTTCAGGGATACAGCTAGTCGTGGGCCCACAACCATTGTGGCTCCGAAATCACAATTTCGGACATGCCCAACGGATCATGGTAAAGCGCCTAGCAACATCGCGCCATGATCCTCTAGGTATCACTGATAGTGCCTGCAAGAACTAGTTGGTCATGGTTAGCGTACAGTACGGTCCTTTCGACACATATATCCTGATCAGATCAACGACCAGTGGTAAATCAAGAGTCGCTAGAGATCCGATAGCTATGCATACATCTTTGAGATCGAATAGTGACATCGCGATTGTAACTAGGTAAACCCATTTACCTAAAACACATCCAGTACTCTGGCCATAGATTTATACACTATTATCCCCTCAGATAGCATAGGATATCCACGCATGAAAGCGAGCGGTGAATCCTCGACAACGAAGCATCGACTCCTACATGCATCGGGACCTTACCCAATCCCGCCACCTAATGACCCCAAGTGGGTCGGTAAATGAGTCAAAGTGAGGCGCCTATCATGTAGAGTCTCAATGACATTTCGAGTAGTGAGGACTAATCAGTACAAACAAGACCTCGGACTTATCCACTCGACAAATGGTAACCACTTGGAAAGTCCGAACGAGGGTAGTTCGATAGATCACAGGTCACTATCCATCTGCATGCTCAGTGACTATTATATGTGTTTCATGATAGCCATCACATCCACTATCACATCTAACATACACTATGGTGCATTCTAGGTCTTTATCCAACACAATTGTTAACATTATAATCATAATGAAGATAAAGAATGCCATAAATAAATGCGAATTTCATAAATAAAGATTGTCATAAACAAGAGTCAATAAAATCCACACGCCACAAGTTGGCTAGTTGGGCATCTACTCTAACACTTAATTCAGAATAGTCTCTTTCAAATAAATCAAGTTCGGAACCGCTAACCTTCCTCTAAATCTTAGACATCCATCGGAAGCAACAGAGAAATCTCCTGACAGACCATTCTGGGCCTTAATCTTCAACTCATGGATATACAGATCAGTCCTCTGTGCCTCCCTGATGTCAATCACAATCTATGGTTCAACCTGAATCGAAGAAACTATGAAGTACGGATCACCCGGCTGGAATCGCCAACCAGAAGTACTCAATTGCTCGTGGACTTTCGAGATACTCAAGGATGTCAGCATCGCAGGCTGGGCTTTCCTACTCAAAGCATCGGCAACCAAATTCATCAGCCCAGGCTGATACTGTATCTCGAAATCAAAATCCTTAAGCAGCTCCATCCAACGACGTTGCCTCATATTCCAATATGACTGGGTGAAGATATAATTCAAACTCTTGTGGTCGGTGTACACCGCAAACTCCTCACCATAAAGGTAGTGTCGCCATATCTTCAAGGAAAACACAATTGCATCCAAATCAAGATCATGAACGGGGTATATCGTCTCATAAGGCTTCAACTGTCGAGAGGCATACGCAATCACGTACCCGTTCTGCATCAAAACACATCCCAAACCACTCAGAGAAGCATCGGAGCACACCACAAAACCTCCAGAACCCGAAGGCAAGGCCAAAACAGGAGCAGTAGTCATTTTCTCCTTCAGCATCTGAAAACTCGACTCACACTCATCAGTCCAAACAAACTTTATATCCTTCTGGGTCCACTGAGTCATCGGCCTGTCTATGGAAGAAAAATTCTCAATGAAACGCCTATAATAGCCAGCCAAACCCAAGAAACTACGGATCTCGGAAACATTCCTAGGTCGCTCCAAGTTAAGAACTGCTTCGACCTTACTAGGATCCACAGAAATTCCTTGCGCTGAAATCACATGACCCAAGAAGAACTTTGTCCAGCCAGAATTCACACTTGCTGAACTTGGCCTACAATTGTGAGTCTCTCAGTATCTGCAACACTAGTCTCAAGTGCTCTTTATGCTCTCTGAAACTCCTCGAATACACCAAGATGTCGTCTATGAAGACTATCACGAATCGATCGATGTACTCGCTAAAGACGCGATTCATCAAATCCATTAACACAGCAGGAGCATTCGTCAATCCAAACGGCATCACAAGAAACTCATAATGCCCGTATCTCGTCCAGAATGCTGTCTTCGCTACATCAGCGTCTCTAATCCGCAACTGATGATAGCCAGATCGCAAATCAATCTTCGAGTACACGGCTGATCCATGCAACTGATCGAACAAGTCATCAATCCTCGGCAACGGATACTTGTTCTTCACTGTCACTTTTTTCAACTGCCAAAAATCAATGCACATCCTCATAGATCCATCTTTCTTCTTAACAAACAGAATCGGAGCTCCCCAAGGCGACATACTCGGTCGAATGAAGCCTTTCTCAAGAAGATCTCTCAACTGATCCTTGATTTCTTTCAACTCCGCTGGCCCCAATCGATACGGAGCTCTGGAAATCTGGGCCGTACCAGGCACCAACTAAATATTGAAGTCGATCTCTTGCCTCGGAGGGAATCCAGGAATCTCGTCTGGAAACACATCTGGGAACTCTTGAGCAATCGGAACATCACTCAACTCCACTCTCGACTCATGGGAAACATCTAGGGCATAGATCATAAACCCTGAATTCTCCAGCGACAACAGACAAAACATCTCCATGGCGGACACCATAGGAATCTTAGGTCGCGAATCAGCATCATAGAACTCCCATTTCTCTCCAGATCGAGGCCGAAACCTAACCACACCATGGAATCAGTCTAAAGTCGCTCTATATTCAGTCAACACATCCATATCCAAGATACAATCAAAATCTCGAATTCCCAAAACAATCAGATTGGTCATCAAAACATGCTCATCAAATCTAATCAAGCAATTCAACACCACCTCTCGGGACAATAGACTCATACCAGCAGGGGTGGACACGGAGACAACATCACACAGTGGGGAGGAACTCAACCCACGCTCATACACAAACAACTCATAAATGAAGGAGTGTGATGCTTCAGTGTCAATCAAAACTCGTGCAGGAAAATAAAAGATAAGGCATGTACCATAAATCACTCCTGTAGGTATCTCATCAGCCTGCTCTCTCGGCAAAGCATTCGCCTGGGCTTGCTGTGGTCCCGGAAACTGAGGTCTCGAAGTTACTCCAAACCTAGAAGGCTCACGAGGTTGGAATCCAGATCGTTGGGATGGAACAAAAGTCTGTTGTCGCTGCGAAAAACCACCAGCGGAACCCTTCTGCGGCTGACCCAAAGACTGCCCTCCCATCAAAGGACACGCTCTAGAAAAATGTCCCCGGTTGTCCACAGAGATGACAAAGACCTTGAACTCCACGGCATTGCGAAGTCTCATGCTTCCCTCCGCATTGTCCACAAAACACACCGCCGGAACTACTGCCACCAGAACTCACGGAACCAGAGGTACTCGAATGCACCTTCTTCTTAAACTGTTTACCTCGGGACTTGAACCTCTGACTTCGATTGCTGCTGTCAGGCCTCGTGCTCAAATCAGAGATAAAACATTCAAACACATGCGGAAGCTACTAAAAAGCTGGTAAAATTTTCCCTTTTGGCCTGACGGTTAAAAACATTATAATTTAAAATAGTGCGATACTCAAAATATATCCCAGTTTATAAAATAAACAAAACAACAAATGGCTACAAGCCATAACAAAACAGTATATCATACAACCACAAGTATCAGACTCCAACTACCGGATACAGCCACGAAGCACAGGGCAACACCCTGGCTAACTCAACTGATACATATAAATATGCTATACGCAACTGGGATACTCTAACCACCTCCTGAGGCACCACCAGATGGATTAAAACCACGACCAGCTGTAAAACCTGGGTTTCCTGAAAACAACACAACAAGGAAAACAACCAAGCCCCAGAGGGACATGGGGTCAACCCCCAGTACGGAGAGCAACTATAAAACAGCAGAAAACAGCAAGAATAAAATGCAGATGCTATGCATGAGGAAGGAGACAACAGCTCAACGGAATCTGCAACAGAATATGTGGCCACGGTGAGTGTAGGACATGTGGGTGCTACCCACTCACCCCTACTCGCCCACCCTTACCAGATGCATCAACTACCCAACCTATGAACTGTGGTAGCTAACCATTCGACGCATAGGGGAAATGAGAGTGCGGAATCACCGCTCGCCCTCGCATCCTGGTAAGAAAACAGAGAAACAACAACGAACAAAGGCTGCAATAGCTGAATGGAATGCGTGTATGCAACATGCTGGAACAAGAAACATATAACCATATGCAACACAACAATTACACACGGTAAGCATACACAGCTCTCACACAGAGCAACAACATCACCAAGCACTCCAAACACACCCATCTCGCAATTTATCCAAGCCAGGTTCCACGCTGAATTACAAGCTCAAGATCCGTACCTCAATTCTGTGCAATAACTACCACAACAAGGATCCCGAGAAATTTGGTTAAAACCTGCTAAACAACGAAGCATAATTCTCAGGGATGCTATCAGAAGCTCATGGCTGGGAGCCACGCTCAACCAGCAAAAATTCACCTATACAACTAAACAGGAATCTTAAAAAAAGGCTAAGACTAAGATCTCAACAAAAATTCGAAGTTCTACCTCAACGACACAACACACGGCCGAAGACAGCAACTTCGCGATCTCTCTCTAGCCAACAATAGCCTCTAAGAATGGTATAGGATGGAAGAGCTTCTAAAGAGGAGTCCAACGCTACCTCGAACGTATCAAGCAAAGGCCGACAACGGCAGGAATTCACAGGAAAAGGTCACGGTGAACAGTACTAGGGTTCGAAGAACATAGGTCGACAACCAAGATAATATTTTGCTAAATATGGAATCTGGTGCTTGAAATCGAAGATCAAGTCTTCCTTAAATACACGCGTAAAAGCTAGTTAAAATCATCCACCGACAAAACCAGTCAACGCACGCTAAAAGGATACAACCAGCAGATGCAAAGAAACCAACTGCTGAATTCTCAAACAACGCTAATCAAAACGGTTTCGCAGAGACTTAACAAAACGACGTCGCACCGCTTACGTAATCAAATCTGCCACCAGCTGGTCGCCTAAAACCGTCGGCTGGTTCTCAAATCCAAAAGCTGGATTGTATAACACTCAAAAGATGATACCAGACGTTGCATCAAAACGCTGCGTTCCAATTTAATAAAACGGCGTCGCATAGCTGACGTCATCAAATCCGGTCGATAACCCTCGCGCAATACCAGCCGCAAGCTACAGGAAACCAGACGCAAGCTACAGTAGAATTGACCATCGTTGACAACTACTCTCAGCTGGACAACCAGCAGGCACACGCAAACAGATCCCTCCAGCTGGTACCAGACGCAACACACAAAACGGCGTCGCACCAACTAATCAAAACACTACCGTTTTGCCCTCAACAAACGAGATAAAGCAGCAGCTGGATACAAACATGCTACCAGCTTTCACTTAACACAAGACATCCATATTTCACTAAAACGACGGCGTTTAGGAATCTCGCGCTACCAAAACACGCTACGACTGGATTTCAGCAAATCGACCAGCTCTCACCACAAAACCAGCTTTTACCCAAAATACCAAAAATACGAAAACTTCCAGAAATGCTCTAAATGTGAAATCTGACCCGAAAATGAAATCAAAACATCCAAACAGAGATTTGAATCACCAGAAATCTCTAAACCGATTAATTCCAACCAAATTAATCTTATACAATTCCAAGTCTCACAGCTACGATCCCTAAGGAGACTGAAACGATTGTGACACATCTTGCACCGATTGAAAAGAGCGCCCCACTGACGGCTGCACCGGAGCCTGTGCCTCCAACAAACTCTCCTCAATATCTACAGCCCGATCCATGGCCTCAGCATAAGTTGCAGGTGAACCAGACAACACCAACCGGAACAGATCAGGCCTCAAACCCTTTAGAAACTTGTTCCTTTTAGTCCTCTCCTAGTTAGCAACATGGGGAACATACATCAAAAGCGAAGAGAACTATCTGGAATACTCGGCAACCTTCATATTCCCTTGCTTCAAACTGTCGAACTCTCGCTCACGACTGTTGTAGTAGGACTCTGGGTATACTCCTGTCGAAACGCTGCACAGAAGCTCTCCCAAGTAATCACAGCCCCACTCTCACGCAAGATACGAGAAGTACCCTCTCCACTAGCGCTGCGCATTATCTCTCAACTGCCTCCTAGTTAGCAACATGGGGAACATACATCAAAAGCGAAGAGAACTATCTGGAATACTCGGCAACCTTCATATTCCCTTGCTTCAAACTGTCGAACTCTCGCTCACGACTGTTGTAGTAGGACTCTGGGTATACTCCTGTCGAAACGCTGCACAGAAGCTCTCCCAAGTAATCACAGCCCCACTCTCACGCAAGATACGAGAAGTACCTCTCCACTAGCGCTGCGCATTATCTCTCAACTGCAACACCGCTAGCTTCAATCTCTTCTCAGGAGCGTACTCCAAAGTATCAAACAATTCTTCCATCTGGACTAGCCAACCCTCGGCTATCAAACCTCCTTCAGCACCCGTGAATGTAGGGGGATTCGTCCGGTGAAACCTAGCCAAGACTAGCTCCATCCCGCCAATCTGTCTCGTCACATCCTCTACCTCTGCCTGTCTCTGACGATGCAAAGGGATATTATGCTGAATGCCCTCATCACTATCCGAGGCCCTAGAATCCTCAGCGGAACGTCTAGCAGTCCTACCTCTACCTCTTCTCGGCAGCATCTAATCAAACCTCAAGGTAAGAACTAACAGCAGATAATCATATAGACAAAGAAAATAGTCACATAAGCCACAGAGTCAACCAAAATAAAATCCAAACTCTGTGCCTAGACTCGAGTGTGATCAAAGAAAAACGAGCTTATCTCAGTTTAAGCTCTGATACCAAAAATGTCAGGCCCCGTGCTAATTAACAATAATTAACTGCACAATTAAGAACATAAACGCGGAAGAATAAAACAGGGCTAAAAATTTTAAAAATAATTTGGGCCTGAACTCAAATCCTCATTTAAAATATCCATACACAAAATACTAGTTTAAATCTAAACTCATACAACAACTGGCAATAATAAATATCAAATCAGATATAGATCCCCAATACATAAAAACACTGGGCATCCCCTGGTTCAATACATAATACAAATATAACTGGGACTCAAGGAATGGGGATCGACCTGCTGAATTTCCAGTCTGTCCAGCTTGGTTACCTGAAGATCCTGCAACTAGGCAACACAGACCCAAATAACAAAAGCAGGAAAAGAAAATTCGAGGTCAAGCCTCAGTACGAAGAGCCATCAAAACAGCAAATCATGCAACATGCTATAAATCAATGCTATGAAATGCATGAGAGCTATCAAAAGAATCGGTAATCAAGACCAGTGTATCAACTGGCAAATCATATCAGTCGAGCCTCTATACCCGCACAGTGTATCAACCGGGGAAATCATCGGTCCGTGATCATTGGGGCCCGTCAGCCCATCACAGCTCGGTGGTAGACACATCAAATCAGTCGGTCACCACTCCGATGATAGCGTCGGACCTTTCGGGCACTACTACTCAGTCTGCCGGTCACAACGTGCTCTCAATCAGGTCATCAATCAATCAGAAGGCTCAATATGTATGCATGTATGCCAAGAAATTCATATTTATTTCTACATGCGCAATTTACACAAAAGAGAACATACAATCTATCAAATTCATCAAATATGTGTCACGTAAACACACCACATCAGTTTAACAGATTTCATAACACGAAATATAGCCATGATCATGCTCGAAGCTGTTAAGAGCTGCTCCAATTCGTACCTTCAAGCCTCAATATACCTTAACAGATTTCTCAAAGGCACGACAGAACTCAGCCTAAGCAAATCAGCTTTCTCCTGACCTCCTCAACGGCAGAAGCTATCCCGTACCTTAAATTCAAGCTTCCAGAAGAACCAAAGAACACACGGTTCAGATCTCACGAAAAGCTTCGAACAAACAGGTTCTTCGTGCTTCTCTCCAACGCCGACTCAGGCCTCCTAGCAAGTATCAATCGAAAGAGCAACTCAAGGAGAATCCAGCGCCACCAATCTCGTTCAAAACAACGGCTATAATCGACAGAAATCTAGGGAAGAAATGTTCGGGTGAACAGTAGCTATGAGGGTTTCGAAGATTGAGATAAGAAATATCGGTTAAAAATAATCTAAGTGTCGCTCAACACTTATCCATATAAATCTCCATACAACAGCTCTTGTTCCCCTAAATCAGGAGTCGAGTAATGCTACAGTAGAAATCTTACAATTGAATCCAATGTTTCTTCTCAACGGGAACAGCCGACACCAACAGACGTTGCACCACAATTACACAACATCAAACGATGCCGTACCAACTAATCGAAACGACGCCACATCGCTCCAACGGCTGAGGACAAATCTCTTGCGCAACGAACAACAGCTGAGCAACTAACTAACTCAAACGACGTCGTAGAGGGACACGTCACCATCGCTGTCAACAGCTGATCAAACCAATGCCTGGTCATATCAACGCATAAGATCCCTCTCCAGCCGATGACCAACACAACCAACAGCTGACACAAATCATTACACCCAAAACGATGTCATTCCAACTTTTTCAAACGACGTAGTTTCGATACCCGCTAAGAAACACGCTAGCGAAACCAACAGCTGGTTCCTGTTACATACTCACTGCTGAGTTGACTAGCGTTGACATCTGATCAATTCTGGACAACTAAGCACTGCTGACTTCCTCGCGCAACAGCTCACAACTGTTCACGCTACTACTGAGCACCAACAGCTGAATGCTCACAAATTCTCGCGCAAGAACGCTGCTGGCGTAACTACTTCCAGCGATGATCCTCACTGCTGAAACACTACTGGAAACACTTCCCGCTAGGAAATGAAAGTACTGAACTTCAAATTCACTGCTGATTTCACCCGTTAACCAGAAATCCCAATTTCCGTGACTAATCTTAATCCAAAAGCTGATTAACCATTTAAATCATACTTAACAAATTTCTAGCCCTCACATAAGCATGCATAAGTCACATAAAACAGAACAGAATGATCATACAGTGAGCCAAATCTGTTCACGTAAATCACAGAATTCACAGAATACCGTTCATGCTTCAAAATACTAACACTCTTAGGCCCAAAGCAGTTAACATAAACTCAAATCATACCTCAAATCTCAGATTCTACTTCAAAAGATCTCACCAGGGCACGGTAACCTCCGCCTGCTCAAGTCTGCTTCCTCACTATTCTCGACAACCACAGCAGGAACTGCCTGGGAGCTCAAATCCAGAAACACAGAAGAACTGAAGAACTCTCGGGTCTATCTTCGCAAAAAATCTTCGGACACTGTAAATCCTTCGCGCTCCTCCTACGTGTCAATCTACAACTCCAGACTAGTATCAATCGAAAGGCCTAATCAAGACGAGCTCAGCGCCACCAGTCATGCTCCAAACAACGGCGGAAATCGACGGCAACCTAACGAAGAAGGCTTCAAATGAACAGTAACTATCGAGGGTTTCACTGGGGAAGACGATAAGAAATATCGGGTTCGAAATACGCTAAGTGTTAATCATCACTTGTATTTAAATCATCGAGTCAAAGTCTAAAGTAAAAGTAAACACCGACATATTCAGTTCTCAAATCTGAGTTCTCAACGCTACGCGCACAACTAAACAAAACGACGTCGCACTGCTTCATATCTGAATCAGATCCTAGCGCTCATATCTGCTCACTCTCACTCGGATCTGAATAATGCTAATAACACCGGTCAACCAAGAAACGTTGACTAACACGTGTCCTCTCCTTGCTGACTCTCGCATCCGCGCGCACCCGCTAACAGATTCCTCCAGCTAGCCTCACAATGACTACTCACATCTGTTCCCTCAGATCTGAGACTCCAGAATACCTCGAATCTGAATCCTTCCAGAATTCAACTCCCGATAGAAAACAAAACAAAAATCCAAATTCAACACAGATTTCACCCGATAGCAACCAGCGACTCGAAGCTGATCTGCTCTACGCAAATCTGATCTGCTCTACGCAAATTTGAAAATCTCAACTCTCGTGACTAATCCGTAACCAAATCTGATTAATCACTAATTACCGAATCTCAGACCTTATATTCTCCCCACCTTAAGAGATTTCGTCCTCGAAATCAAAGCCAAACACAGGACAGAATTCAACAAAACACTAGAATTAACCAACGCAAACACTAAACAATCAGCCAGAAAATTACCTGGTATGCTCATATCAAATCTCAAACAGATGAGGCCACTCTTGCCTCATCTTCTCTTCAACTTCCCAGGAAGCTTCTTCTCGGCCATGCTTACTCCATTGGACCATCACCAACGGAATTACCTTATTCCTAAACTGCTTCTACTTCCTATCCAGAATCTGCACTGGATATTAAACATAACTCAAGAACTGATCTAGCTCCACTTCATCGGTTCTCAACACATGGGACGGATCTGGCTCATATTTTCTCAACATTGACATATGAAAAACATCATGTATCGCTGCTAATTCATCAGGCAGCTGCAATGTATAAGCCAACTGTCCAATCCTCTCAACAATCTCAAAAGGACCAACAAATCTAGGAGCTAACTTGCCCTTGAATCTGAACCTCATCACGCTCTTGAAAGGAGAAATCTTGAGAAATACTCGATCATCGACCTCAAATTCGAACGGTCTGCGCCTCTTATTAGCATAGCTAGTGAATTGATCTTGTGCAGCTTTCATTCTACTTCGAATCAACGAAATCTGATCCCTCATATGCTGCACAAACTCAGGGGTCGAAAGCTGTTTCTCACTAACTTCTTCCCAACAGATCTGAGATCTACACTTGCGACCATACAACGCTTCGAATGGTGCCATCCCAATAGTCACTTGGTAGCTATTGTTATAAGAAAACTCAACCAAGGATAAGGAATCCTGCCAGCCACCACTGAAAATCCATCACAATTGCTCGCAGCATATCTTCTAAAGTCTGAATGGTTCTTTCGGATTGGCCATCTGTCTGAGGGTGATAAGCTGTACTCATATCCAATCTCGAACCCATAGCTTCTTGCAAACTCTTCCATAATCGAGATGTGAATCTTGGATCTCTATCAAACACTATCAAGACAGGCACTCCATGCAATCTAACCACATGTTCGATGTACAGTCTCGCCATTTTCTTCATCGAACACCTAACATCATAGGGAATGAAATGGGCTGACTTCGAGAGTCTATCAATCCCCACAAAAATCACATCGCATCCCCTACTTGATCTAGGTAAATGAGTCACAAAGTCCATGGCGATGTGCTCCCATTTCCATTGAGGTACTTCCAAACTCTGCAACAAACCACCAGGTCAAATACTTTCGGCCTTGACCTGCTGGCAATTCAAACATCGAGCAACAAAACAAAAAATGTCGCTCTTCATTCCTTCCAACCAGTAATGAGACTTAAAAGAATGGTACATATTTCTCTCGCCCGGATGCACACTATATCGACTACAATGTGCTTCATTCAAAATAGTCTCTTTCAAATCAACCAGGTTAGGAACCACCAATATTCCTCGAAATCTCAAGCACCCATCAGACGCAACAGAAAGATCACTAGACTGACCATTCTGAGCCTTAATCTTCAATTCATGGATATAAGGATCTGTCCTCTGTGCCTCTCTGATGTCAATCATGATCTGTGGTTCAACCTGAATAGAAGAAACTATGAAATACTGATCACTTGGCTGGAATCACCAACCAGAAGTTCCCAACTGCTCGTGGATTCTCGAGATACTCAAAGATGTTAGCATCGCAGGCTGGGATTTCCTACTCAAAGCATCGGCAACTAAGTTCATCCGCCCAGGCTGATACTGGATCTCACAATCAAAATCTTTGAGCAACTCGAACCACCGACGCTGTCTCATATTCAGATCTGATTGGGTGAAGATATACTTCAAACTCTTGTGGTCGGTGTACACCACAAACTCCTCACCGTACAAATAGTGACGCTAGATCTTCAAGCCAAAAACAATCGCTGTCAATTCCAAATCATGAACGGGGTATCTCGTCTCGTGGGGCTTCAACTGTCGAGACGCATATGCAATCACGTACCCGTTCTGCATCATAACACACCCTAAACCACTCAGAGAAGCATCGGAGCAAACAAAGAAACCTCCAGATCCAGACGGTAAAGCCAACACAGGGGCAGTAGTAAACTTCTCCTTAAGTGTCTGAAAACTCAACTCGCACTCATCTGTCCAAACAAACTTCTTGTCCTTCTGGGTCAACTGAGTCATCGATCTTGCTATCGAAGTGAACTTCTCGATAAAACACCTATAATAGCCGGACAAACCCAAGAAACTACGAATCTCAGAAACATTCCTAGGTCTCTCCCAGTTAAGAACTTCTTTGACCTTACTCGGATCCACTGAAATTCCTTGGCAGAAATGACATGACCCAAAAAGATTACTCTATCTAGCCACAATTCACACTTGCTGAACTTGTGTCAGGCCTCGTGCTCTAAACAGAGTAAAAACACACAAACACATGCGGAAGCTATCAAAAAGCGGGTAAAATTTTTGCTTTTGGCCTGACGATTTAAAAAATATAATTTAAAATACCGCAATACTCAAAATATATCCCAGTTTATAAAAACAACCAACAGTATAGCATAACAACAGCAACAATAACATTTATCAAACTCCAACAACAAAAATACTACGACAAAGCACAGGGCATCCCCTGGCTAAGAATACTGATACATATAAATATACGCCACTGGGATACTCTAACCACCTCCTGGGGCGCCACCAGCTGGGTTAAAACCACGACCCACTGTTAAACCTGGGTTCCCTGAAAACAACACAAGCAAGGAAAACAACCAAGCCCCAGAGGGACATGGGGTCAAACCCCAATACGGAGAGCAACTGAAATAGCTAAAAGGAATGCATAAGATAAAATGCAGATGCTATGCATGAGACATCGAATAACAACTGAAGGCTACAACCAACAAGGGAGCCAAGGAACTCAAACATAGCTCCACGAGATCAGCAACGAATCAGTGGCCACGGGGTGAGTTCAAAGTGTGGTAATGAGCCACTCGCCTTGACACTCCACCCAAATACCAGATGCATCAAACAACTCAACCTGTCGTTGCCTCGCCCATGAACTGTGGTAGTTAACCACTCGGCGCATGGTGGCTAACAAATCCCAGCAGGGAGATGAGAGTGTGGTATTGCCGCTCGCCCTCGCATCCTGGTAAGAAACAACAGCAATATACAAGAATACGAAGCAATGGCTGCAACAGAATATGAATGCAATATGGGTAATGCGCGTATGCATAAACATAGCAGCTAAAATCAACAGCAATCACATATGCACACAGCAACATCCACGGCAATTCACAACAGCCATCTAGCATTCAATCTCACGCCAATTCCCAGCTACATCAAGCTCAGATCCGTACCTTGTACTTCTGTGCAACAATTACCACAAGACAGGACATAGAGATCTGATCCAACACCTGCTAAACATACGCACAACAGATATCAGGCAAGCTACAGGAAAATCACGGCCAATAGAAGCTCACGGCTGGGAGCTACGCTCAACCAAACCAGCGACTAATCTCAACAACACAACTTAACAGGGAGTTCAAGGCTAGGAATAGATCTCATCACAAAAGGAACGAAGTTCTACCTGTACGATACCACGCACAATCGAGCAGCAACTTCGAGTTCCTCAACTAGCCGATCACAGCCTCCCAAAGTGGTATGGAATTATAGAGCTTCACAAGAGGATTCCAACGCTACCTCGAACGTATCAAAGATGGCTGGCAACGACGGGAATTCACCAAAAAAGCTCACGGTGAACAGTACTAGGGTTCGAAGAACAGAGGTCGACAAACAAGATAATATTTCGCTAAGTATGGGATCTGGTGCTAGAAATCGAAGACCAAGTGTTCCTTAAATACACGCGAGAAAACTAATATAAAATCCACAGACACTAACAGATATCGCAAACTGCTGACATTAACGGGAATAGTGCAAAACTGACGAAGAAATACCCAACAGCTTCTTCAACAGTACAAAGCTCACACCAGCAACCGAACGCAAGGTAACTAGCGCTATCCAAAACGACATCACGCTGCTTACGTCATCGTATCTGCCCAAAAATGGTCACCTAACGCGCCACACTAAAAACAGATCTCTACGCCTTAGCAACGCACCCTGCTAAAACGACGACGTAGCTACTTATCCAAACGACAGCGTTTCAATCAAATCAAACGACGTAGCTTCGCACACGTCAGCAAATTTGAAGACAGCACGCTTGATGGTCCCAGAAATAGGATCAATATATGAACATGAGTTCAGATGGGGGGGGGGTTGTTCGATTTTTTGAAATCTTTTAAAATGTTTTACACGCTCGGCTTTACTTAAGTCCGAGTTACCAGACTTAAGGTATCTCAGTTTTATGCAAGTCTTTCGACCAACAATGTTTGTGCGGAAAAGGCCGATTAACTTGTGAATAGTAATAATATGTAAATGCAGTATTCAAGAGCGTAAAGTAAAGAGATAAGAGTTCAGGATTTGTTTCTGGAAGTTCGGATATTAATATCCTACATCTCCCCTTCTTCCTCCTCGGAAGGTATCACTAGAAGATTTGATGAAAGTAGGCCTTCTACAAACACCCGATCCCGCAACCAGCAGCTACGAGAACTCCTAGTATCTCCACACCAATCCAAGCAGACGCAGCTGCTGGTTTACAACTCTTATCAATATTTTCAAACGGATTTTGAGAAGCCTGTTTGTTACAGACTCAGTAAGATATTACAATGAAATGCACGTATTTGAGACTGTAAATTTCTCTGGTTTCTAAGACAATGAAACTCGATTCAACAAGATGAACCAGAGAATGGTCTCGAAGGTTTGTCTAAGAATAACAACAGTAGAGTTCTTCGAGTCTTTGAGCTTTTTGAGAGTACTTCAACAAGGAATGGCTCAAAAGTAATTCGGCAGTGTTTCAGCAATAGAAAAAGCAAGAGTTATTTTCTTCGATTCAAATCGCTTGCTATTTATAGTCTTCATTCTTCAACGGTCATTTTCATATGTTAAGGAAACAAAACCCCTTTTTGAAATTATGATAATTCATAACCGTATCATCTGCTCCACTACAAGGTAAATTGCACACTGTCAGAGCTAATTTGTCGATTTCCATATCTGTGCAATAACCGTGTAACAACCTCTGAAAATATGTACTATTTACCCAAAATAGTACCGATGATGTTTCTTAAATTCCAGGCATTTGTACGATTCTGTTAATCTTTTCCAATTTGAGTAAACCATCGTATTTGAATTTCTTTATCGCTTGTGCCTGAAATTTCTCTTGTTCACCAGCTTCAACATCGTTGTTGTTTATGAGGTTGCGACTGGAAGATGTTTAAAAGTATGCGCCGAATGGTTTCCTATATACCACGTGCATTTTTCCTCGACTGGTTCTTTATAAGTCCAACGACTGGTTAGTTAAAAAGCTGATGTTTTAACTTATCCATACGACATCGTTTTTCTAAAAACCCTCGACTGGTTAAATATAGCACTGTAGATCTCGTCTGGTTCTTCAAACCATCAACTAGATTCACAAATAACTGTAGCTCTCGACTGGTTCCAATATGGTGTCACTTCAACTTATTGACACGCTGTCGTTTTGCACACGCTAATATTTGAATTCTTGCGTCTGCTCATATAAGGCACTGTAGCTTGCGTCTGGATACAAAAACACAGTAGCTTGCGTCTGGTAGAGCAATACACTGTAGCTTGCGTCTGGTTTTTCCATCGACTGAATCAATAACCCTGCGTCTGAATAAACAAAACACTGTAGCTTTCAACTGATTCAATACCAAAGATAAATTCACTATAGCTCTCGACTGTATAACCCATCGACTAATTAACCACACCACTGTAGCTAACAACTGGTTTCACCTCACAACTGATTTACTGTAGCCACGTCTGGATAAGCCTGTCGACTGGATTCACTACTACACATTGCGTCTGATTATCCAGATTTAACTTGTCATTTTGTTATCACCAAAACCATAAATTTTGGTATGGCCATTAAGAACGGCACTCCAGATTCAAGACGCCATTTAGAACGGAACTCTTGACATCCATCTGAAAGACCTTGAAATCTTTATATGCAGCATAAGCAAGGAACATGCGTATGGCCTCTAATCTTGCTACTGGTGCAAAGGTCTCATCAAAATCTATACCCTCCATTTGTCTAAAGCCTTGTGCAACCAGCCTAGCCTTATTTCTTGTTACTACCCCATCTTCATTCAGTTTATTCCTAAAGACCCATCGAGTTCCTATAACTGAATGATTATTAGGTCTAGGTACAAGTGTCCATACTTTATTGCGTTCAAACTGATTGAGTTATTCCTGCATGGCATCTATCCAACTTGAGTCAGCTAAGGCCTCATCAATTATCTTAGGTTCTATATGAGAAAGAAATGCAGCATCAAAATTATCATACTGAGATAGCTGGCCTCGTGTGCGAACATGGGATTCGAAATTACCTATGACTTGCTCAGGTGGATGATTTCTATTCCACCGAAGATCAAGTCCAATGGGATTTGTTCTTTGTTGTTCCCCTTGTGTTGTTAGCTGGTTTTCAACGAATGGATCAGCAGACGCCATTAGAGGTGGAGTATCGCTGGCTTGTGCGTCTGCTTCCAACTGGTAAAAAGTGCTTGCGACTGGTTGACCAGTCGTTGGTGAAGACATGCTTGCATCTGGATGTCCAGAAGTTGGTTGCGATGCCGATTGGTACGTAACGCTTGCGACTGGTTGTCCAGACGCCATTTGAGTTGAAGTGCTTGCATCTGGTTGTCCAGTCGGTGGTTGAGCATCATTTGTTGGATTTTGTTGGACATTGTTGTGCGTTGTGACCACTGCTGGTTGTTCATCCTCAACAGTTAAGCTTCTGTTGTTGAATACTCTGTATGCTTTGCTCACTGCAGAATAGCCTAAAAAGATACCTGCATCAGATTTGGGTTCAAAGGCTGTTAGATGCTTATTGCCATTGAATGAAACACTTGAATCCAAACACCCTGAAATATGAAATATCAGGTTTCTTGACAATCCAGATCTCATATGGGGTTTTATCGTGCATCTTATTAATCATTGATCTGTTCTGAGTGTAACAAGTTGTGTTAACTGCTTCTGCCCAAAATTTTTGAGAAATGCCTGAATAAGCAATCATAGATCTAGAAGCTTCTTTTAAAGTCCGGTTTCTCCTCTCAACTAAACCATTTTGCTGAGTAGTTCTAGCTGCAGAAAGCTCATGATTTATTCCAATGTCATCCAGATAAGAAGATAATTTTTGATTTAAAAACTCTGTTCCTCGATCACTTCTTATCCGGTTGACTGTACAAGATTTGTCATTTTGCAAACGTTTTAAAAGCCTAATCAACTGGTCAGCGGTATCAGATTTTGCCTTTAAAAATACCACCCAAGTATATTTAGTAAAATAATCAACAACGACTAGGGTGTAGTTCATTCCCCCTAAGCTGGTTATAGAAACAGGACCAAAAAGATCCAAATGCAAAAGCTCTAAGCTTCGGGAAGAACGTTTACCGCCTTTTGTTTTGAAAGTAGATCGAATTTGTTTTCCCAGTTGGCATGCTGCACAAATCTTGTCCTTAGAAAATTTTAATTTGGGCATACCAGAAACCATATCATGTTCACTCAACTTGGCAATTATTTTGAAGTTCAAGTGATTCATTCTTTGGTGCCACAACCAGTTCTTGGAAGAGTCAGCTGTAAGACAAAGCTGTTCAGACTTCAACTGCTATGACCAATCGATAACATAGGTATTTCCCGATCTTTTACCCACCAATGCAGTCAGACCATTTGAGTTCTGAACTGTGCACGTGTGTTGTTTAAAGTTAACTATGTAACCTTTGTCACATAGTTGACTGATACTAATCAAATTGTAACTGAGATTATCAACAACCAATATATCTGCGATAGAGATGTTACCATGGGTAAGCTTACCCTTACCCACAGTGTTACCGTGTGCATTGTCACCAAAAACAATTTTTGCTCCTTTGTGTGGAACAACATCTGTCAATAGCTTTGGTTCCCTGTCATATGGCGTGCACACCCACTGTCCAGGTACCAGATAATTGAGTCATTAGTAGCTTTGTACCTGTTACCCTGCAATCATACAAGCAAATTTTTGTACCCAATTTTACTTGGGTCCAGATTTGATTACCCCTTTCGGGACCCATACTTGAATTACTTTCACAGTTTTCCCAGTATTTGGATCCACAAAAGTCTGTGCATAATTACGGTGAGATCAGTTGAGTTTTGATTTCACATTTTGACCATATGAATCTCTCCTTGGCTGAGTATTTTTCCAACCAGTTTTTACCTTCTTTGAGCTACGCCATGGCTGGTTAGGAACAAACGGTTTTTGACCAGCTTTCGCTTTGTCTTTGTCCAGTTTGTTCTTTAGCCAGTTAGGCTTGGAGCTCTCAGGTTTTGAAAAGCCGATACCAGCTTTTCCATTATCACTCAACTTTGTAGAGTTCTGATCATCATATGTTACCGACTCAAAACAATCATATATCACATCAGCTTTGACAAAGCTCATTTTGTTGAACTTGTCATACACAGGTTGTGACTGAGTACTTGTCTCTCCTTCACTGCTTTCGCTATTACTAAAACCTAAGCCAGTTCTATCATGTGCTGACTTTTGGATTTCTTGTAGTTGTGGAAGGCACGAGCTGATTGGGTCCAGGAGCTCATTTCTTTAGTTAACTTTTCAACTTCAGCCTTGAGCTCGCTGGACTCACTTCTCAACAATTCATTATCTATTCTCAGCTTACTCAACTCAGTCTTTAAACTGTCAGTATCCTCAATCTCGTCAGAACTCGATTCTACTGAACTATTTTTCAGACTTGCGTTTTCGGCCTTGATTTCCTCAAACGTGTGAGATAGAGTCTTGTACTCATGGACCATATCGTTCAGTGCCTGACATAGATCCTCACGTGTATATTCAATGTTTGAGAAATCAAATACCTCATCGTCCGAAGTTTGATCAGCCATGAGGCAGTGAACTTCCTCCTGTTCACTGTCACTTGATGAGGAGCTGCTGGATGAAGATTCTGAGTCAGTGTCCGCCCAGCTCTTTGTGCTTTCCTCAGCCATCAACACTTTGCGGTAATGTTTGTGGCTGGGTCTTTTGTCACTTATTGTTCTCATTCTCCTGTCCTTGGATCACTCCTTGGATCTTTCAACAGCTCTTTCATCAGTTTCCTCATTTCTCTTGTATCGCTCCTCCTTCTTGTATCGATCATCACTCCTCTTGTCCTCTCGCTTGTATCTATCGTCTTTCTTGGGCCTGTTGCACTCCGTTGCAAAATGCCCTGGTCGTTCACAATTGAAACATTTCATGTCAGATGCAGATTTATCATTTTTATTAAAATTATTGTAAGGAGAGGAAGGGTGGAAGGATCTTCTCATGAATTTCCCAAACTTCTTTACGAAGAGGGGCATGACGTCATCGCTGAGTTGATCAGCGGTTTTGCTTGTGCTAGGAGAGCACTGTTCGATTGTTTTAGCTGCCAATGCTTTTGTTGGCTGGGAGGTTGAGGGACCAGCTTCTGATCTTGTCTCCAATTCAAATTCGTATGCCTTCAGATTTGCGAACAGATCATGGAGTTCCAGCTTATTCAGGTCCTTAGACTCCCTCATTTCCATGGTCTTCACGTCCCACTCCTTGGGTAACGCTCTCATGACTTTCCGTGCTAGCTCTCTGTTGCTGTACTCTTTTCCAAGGCTGTTCAATTCGATGATAACTGCACTGAAGCGCTCGTCAAATTCAGTCATCGTTTCACCGTCTTTCATCTTGATGGACTCATACTTCTGTTGAGCGACGGTCAGCTTGTTCTATTTGGTCTTGTCGCTTCCCTCACATATCTGGACCAGCTTTTCCCAGATGTCTTTGGCTGTGGCGCAGATTTTGATTTTGCTGAACATGTTCTTGTCTTTGTCCAGCGTCTTGTATAGGATGTCCCTGGCCACGTTGTCTAGATTTTCCTTCTTCCTGTCATCATTTGAATATTCGTGTCTGGGTTTCTCAAGATAACGAGGCTCTCCATTTGTTACAGCAATCGCTAGATTGGGCTTCATTATTTACAATGGCCCTTAAGTGATAACGGTCCACATTGGTCATCCATGGCAGCCAGATGCGCTTGCATGCGTATCTTCCAGTCATCATAATCTTCTCTGGAAAACATGGGAATCGTGTTGTGAGAGATCGACATATTGAGATAATATAACGCACAAATAAATATTTTTCAATAACTGAGAAGCGCCTGCTCTGATACCAATTGATGGTCCCAGAAATAGGATCAATATATGAACAGGAGTTCAGAAGGGGGGAGTTGAATGAACTCCTTCGATTTTTGAAATCTTTTAAAATGTTTTACACGCACGGCTTAACTTAAGTCCGAGTTACCAGACTTAAGGTATCTCAGTTTTATGCAAGTATTTCGGCCAACAATGTTTGTGCGGAAAAAGGCCGATTAACTAGTGAACAGTAATAATATGTAAATGCAGTATTCAAGAGCGTAAAGTAAAGAGATAAGAGTTCAGGATTTGTTTCTGGAAGTTCGGATATTAATATCCTACGTCTCCCCTTCTTCCTCCTCGGAAGGTATCACTAGAAGATTTGATGAAAGTAGGCCTTCTACAAACACCCGATCCCGCAACCAGCAGCTACGAAAACTCCTACTATCTCCACACCAATCCAAGCAGACGCAGCTGCTGGTTTACAACTCTTATCAATATTTTCAAACGGCTTTTGAGAAGCCTGTTTGTTACAGACTCAGTAAGATATTACAATGAAATGCACGTATTTGAGACTGTAAATTTCTCTGGTTTCTAAGAGAATGAAACTCGATTCAACAAGATGAACCATAGAATGGACTAGAAGGTTTGTCTAAGAATAACAGCAGTAGAGTTCTTCGAGTCTTTGAGCTTTTTGAGAGTACTTCAACAAGGAATGGCTCAAAAGTAATTCGGCAGAGTTTCAGCAATAGCAAAAGCAAGAGTTATTTTCTTCGATTCAAATCGCTTGCTATTTATAGTCTTCATTCTTCAACGGTCATTTTCATATGTTAAGGAAACAAAACCCCTTTTTGAAATTATGATAATTCATAACCGTATCCTCTGCTCCACTACAAGGTAAATTTCACAGTGTCAGAGCTAATTTGTCGATTTCCATATCTGTGCAATAACCGTGTAACAAAATTTGAAAATATGTACTATTTACCCAAAATAGTACCGATGATGTCTCCTAAATTCCAGGCATTTGTACGATTCTGTTAATATTTTCCAATTTGAGTAAACCATCGTATTTGAATTTCTTTATCGCTTGCGCCTGAAATTTCTCTTGTTCACCAGCTTCAACATCATTGTTGTTTTTGAGGTTGCGACTGGAAGATGTTTAAAAGTATGCTCCGAATGGTTTCCTTTATACCACGTGCATTTTTCCTCGACTGGTTCTTTATAAGTCCAACGACTGGTTAGTTAAAACGTTGACGTTTTAACTTATCCATACGACATCGTTTTGCTAAAAACCCTCGACTGGTTAAATATAGCACTGTAGCTCTCGTCTGGTTCTACAAACCATCAACTAGATTCACAAATAACTGTAGCTCTCGACTGGTTCCAATACGGTGTCGCTTCAACTTATTCACACGCTGTCGTCTGCTCATATAAGGCACTGTAGCTTGCGTCTGGATACAAAAACACTGTAGCTTGCGTCTGGTAGAGCAATCCACTGTAGCACGCGTCTGGTTTTTCCATCGACTGAATCAATAACCCTGCGTCTGAATAAACAAAACACTGTATCTTGAAACTGATTCAATACCAAAGATAAATTCACTGTAGCTCTCGACTGTATAACCCATCGACTAATTGACCACACCACTGTAGCTAACAACTGGTTTCACCTCACAACTGATTTACTGTAGCCACGTCTGGATAAGCCTGTCGACTGGATTCACTACTACACATTGCGTCTGATTATCCAGATTTAACTTGTCATTTTGTTATCACCAAAACCATATATTTTATCCTAACAACGCTAAACGCTTGAACATCGATCGATGGCAACAGATCTTTCCCGCAAGCATTCACCAAAACGGTACCGTTTCCTTCACGCTACAGGAACTTGCTGCAAACATCCAAAATAACACAAGCGCTAACAGATAACCTTACGTCATCACATCTGATTGCTAACTCAACCAATACTTCAACAGCAAAGCTTACGTCAGCAATTGCGTAGCGCAACAGAAAACATGACGTCATCAAATCTGCCAACAGATTCAAACTCGAAAAATTCCAAAATTCCCATAATTTCTCTAAGTGTGAAATCTGACCCGAAAACGCAACCCAAACTCACAAACAGAAATCTGAACCACCAGAAATCTCCAAAAACCGATTAATTCCAACAAATTAATCTTAATTACATTTCAGGTCTCACAACTTGGCATACAACTGCGAGTCTCTCAACTTATGCAATACCAATCTTAGGTGCTCCTTATGCGGTCTAAAACTCTTCGAATACACTAGGATGTCATATATGAAGACAATCACGAATTGATCGATATATTCGCTGAAGACGCGACTCATCAAATCCATGAAAACAGCAGGGGTATTCGTCAACCCGAACGGCATCACAAGAAATCATAATGCCCGTATATAGTCCGGAAAGCTGTCTTCGCTACATCGGTGTCTCTAATTTGCAACTGGTGATAGCCAGAGTGTAAGTCGATCTTAGAGTATACGGTCGATCCTTGCAATTGATCAAACAAGTCATCAATCCTCGGCAAAGGATACTTGTTATTCACCGTCGCTCTATTCAACTACCGAAAATCCACACACATCCTCATAGATCCATCCTTTTTCTTCACAAACAAAATCGGAGCTCCCCAAGGCGACATACACGGTCGAATGAAGCCTTTCTCCAAAAGATCACTCAACAGATCCTTGAGTTCTTTCAACTCAGCTGGCGCAAACGAAACGGATCTCTAGAAATCGGGGCTGTCCCTGGCACCAAATCTATACTAAAATCGATCTCTCTTCTCGGAGGAATCCAGGAATCTCATCTGGAAACACGTCTAGGAATGCTCGGACAATTAGGATATTTCTCAACTCGAATCGTGACTCTAGGGAAACATCGAGCACATAGATCATAAATCCAGTGTTACCCAGCGACAATAGACTAAACATCTCCATGGAAGACACAAGTGGAATCTTTGAGCGCAAATCAGCACCATAGAAATCCCACTTCTCACCCGACTCGGGGCGAAATCTCACCACACCATGGAAGCAATCAACAGTAGCCTTGTAACTGGACAATACATCCATTCCCAGGATACAATCAAAATCTCTCATGTCCAAAGAGATCAAATTCGCCACTATCACATTCTGATCAAACTGAATCACACAATCCACCACAATCTCATGGGACATCAACCACACACCAGCAGGAGTAGGCAAAGACACAACATCACACAGTGGGGTAACTCTCAACCCACACTCATGCACAAACCATGCAGAAACAAAGGAGTGTGATGCTCATGTATCAAATAAAACTCTCGCAGGAAAATCAAAGATAGCGCATGTACCTGTGATAACTCCACTAGGTATCTCATCAGCCTGCTCCCTCGACAAGGCATTCACCTGGGCTTGCTGCGGTGCCGAAAACTGAGGTCTCGAAGGTCCTCCAAACCTAGATGGTTCACGGGGTTGGAATCCAGATCGTTGGGTCAGGGCATGAGGTTGCGGCCTCTGTGAAGAACCACCAACCAAACATTGCTGTGATGGAATTGAAGATTGTCCCCTCAACAAAGGACACACTCTCAGGAAGTGTCCAGGCTGCCCACAGTTGAGGCAAGTCCGCTGAACTCCACGGCACTGCGAACTCATGTGCTTACCACCGCACTGACCACAAGACACTCCTCCCGATCCACTGCCACCAGAGCTCACAGAACCAGAGGAACTAGAATTCGACTTTCTCTTAAACTGATTCAGACGAGGCCCGAACCTCTGACGGTTCGATTGCTGCGAACTCTGAGGAGATTGAGAAGTATGCATCCCTTCAGGCGCAGGATAGTAACCTCGTCCAACTGCCATCGGAACCTGCGTCGGCGCATCCAACAGACTCTCCTCAATATCCACTGCTCGATCCACAGCCTCCGCATATGTTGATGGGGCTCCAGCCAACACCAACTGAAACAACTCTGGCCTCAATCCCTTAATAAACTTGTTCCTCTTCGTTCGCTCCTGGCTAGCAACATGAGGGACATATGCCAGAAGTGAGGAAAACTGTCTGGCATATTCCGAAACCTTAAAATTCCCTTGCTTTAGGTTGTCAAACTCCCTCTCTCGGTTATTGAAGTACGACTCTGGGGTATACTCCTGTCGGAACGCGGCACAGAAGCTCTCCCAAGAAACCAAGACTCCGGTCTCTCTCATCACTCTAGAAGTATCCTTCAACCAACGTTGAGCATGCTCCTTCAACTGCAAAACGGCCAAATTTAGCCTCCGATCTGCGGTGTACTACAAATTATCCAACAAGTCCTCCATGTGCTCCAACCAGCCTTCAGCCGGAAGACCACCCTCAGCGCCAGTGAAAGTAGGGAATTCGTTCTCTGAAACCTAGACAAGACTAGCTCCATCTCGTCTATCTGACTCGTCACATCCTCCACCTCTGACTGTCTCTCTTTACGATGCAAAGGTAGATTCTGCTGAACATCCTCGTCGCTCTACGAGACCCTAGAATCCTCAGCGGTACGTCTAGCAGTCCTACCTCTATCTCTCCTCGGCGACATCTCTAAAAGACACTCAGGGTAAGGACTAACAGTATATAAATCACAGAGGCTTGTAATATAATCACATAAGCCACATAGTCAATCAAAATCAAATCTAAACTCTGTTCCTATACTCGAGTGAGATAGAAATGAAATGAGCTTACAATTAAGCACATAATCACGGAAGCATAATTTAGGGCTTAAAAATTTTTCAAATGTTTGGGCCTGAACAATAAAACATTCATTCGAAATATTCATACTCAAAATAGGATGTACTCATAATCCAATTAACAAACATGTAGTCAGATAAACTCAAATAATAGATCCCCAAAATATATAGAAACTCAGGGAACTCCCTGGTCCGATACATAATACAAATAAACTGGGACTCAACCCAACGGGGACCTACTAGCTGAAGCTCCACTCTGCCCAGCCAGATTACCTGAAACTCCTGCATTGGGCAACACAGACCCAAGAAAACAAAAGCAGGAAAAGAAATACGAGGTCAAACCTCTGTCGAAGAGCACTAAGACCACAACAAATCATAAACATGCAGTATCTTAAAACATGAAATGCATGAGGGCTGTCAAAGAATCGGTCATCTAGGACAATGAGTCAGCTGGAAACAACAAGCGAGCCTCTATACCACGCACAGCCAATCAGCCGGGGAAATCATCGGTCCGTGATATTCAGGTCTTGGCACTCAAATTAACCATCACAGCTCGGTGGTATTCAGACACGACAAATCAGTCGGTCACCACACTGATGATAGCATTGTGCCTTTCAGGCGCGACACATCTGCCAGCCGGTCACAATGTGGCTCTAAATCGGTAATCAATCATTTCTCAGGCTCAAGATGTTGCATGAATGCCATTAAATTCAAATCTGATTTAAGCATGCATAATTCACGTTAAAAAGAACAGAATTATCATACAGTGAGCCAAATCTGTTCACATAAATCACAGAATTCACAGAATACCGTTCATGCCTCAAAATACTAAAACTCTTATGCCCAAAGCTGTTAACAGAACCTTAATTCGTACATCAAATCTCAGATTCTACCTCAACAGATCTCACCCGGGCACGGAAACCTCCACTTGCTCAAGTATGCTTCCTCACTGGTCTCGACAACCACACCAGGAACTGCCTGGGAGCTAAAATCCAGAAGCTCAGAAGAAATGAAGAATTCTCGGGTCTATCTTCATGAAAATCTTCGAACAATGTAAATCCTTTGCACTCCTCCTACACGTCAATCTAAAACTCCAGACTGGTATAATCGAAAGGCCTAAGCAAGATGAGCTCAGCGCCACCAGTCGTGCTCCAAACAAGTCCTCGAATCCGGTTCCAGCGCTAACTCAAATCTGAGTTCTCAACGCTACGCGCACAACTAAAAAAAACGGCATTACACTGCCTCATATATGAATCAGATCCTAGCGCTCATATCTGCTCACGCTCACTCGGATCTGAATAATGCTAACAACATCGGTCAACTAGAAACGTTTACTAACATGTGTCCTCTCCTCGCTGACTCTCGCATCCGCGCGCACACGCTAACAGATTCCTCCCGCTAGCTTCACATCTGACTACTCACAGCTCTCCCTCAGATCTGAGACTCCAGAATAACTCGAATCTGAATCCTTCCAGAATTCAACTCCCGATAGAAAACAAAACAAAACTCCAAATTCAACACAGATTTCACCCGATAGCAACCAGCGACTCGAAGCTGATCTGCTCTACGCCAAATCTGAAAATCACCAACCAGATTGACCAAAAAATCTCAAATCCAAAATTTGAAAATCTCAACTATCGTGACTAATCCTTAACCAAATCTGATTAATAACTAATTACCGAATCTCAGACCTCACATCTGGAGTTATATCCTAAGGATAATAGGTTTCTTAATCATAAAGCCATCGAAACTCTTGATAGATGAACTCTAATTCACTGGAATAGTGTGGTCATATGGGAACACATGTCGAGAACACCTACAGGGCTTACCAACGGACTCACTGTTTACCAACATAAAGTCCAACCACTAAACAGAGAATCAAAAGATTAACTATTGAGAGTCGTAATGGAGATTTAAGATTGAAGAATCCTAATATCATTCAGTAACATGGATCTGATACCAAATCGAAAGCAGGATCATAATAAAAACAACAGAACGATCAGAACTTGAAGTATTATTAAATGACATTATTTTAAAAGCATACAATTGAATAGAAGAAAGTTGTGGTCAGACACCAATATCTCAATCAAAGTGGCAAGTGGCCGACAAAGACTAATTCAAAAGTAGTGCAAGACAGCTCAAAATATTCCCGTGCAAGTGTTCAACTATGTTTAATGTTATTTATAGGGTTTTTTTCCTCACATTTGGGTGGGCGAATTCAGTTTACTTCTAAATTCTTGAGTTTGTATCTGTTACAACTTGTTCATTTCAATTGTAAGCCTTTAAAATAATTTCATTTAATGATATTTCAAGTTCTGATCTTTCTGTTCTTTTTCTTATGATCCTGTTTTCGAGTTGGTATCAGAGCCATGTTACTAAATGATATTATGTTCTTCAATCTTAAATCTCCATTATGACTCTCCATAGTTAATCTTTTGATTCTCTATTTTAGTGGTTGGACTTAATGTTGGTTAACAGTGAGTCTGTTGGTAAGCCCTGTAGGTGTTCCCGGCATGTGTTCACATATGACCACACGATTCCAGTGAATTAGAGTTCATCTATCAAGAGTTTCGATGGCTTAAGATTAAGAAACCTATTATCCTTAGGATCTAACTCCAGATCCCAGAACGTAGTTCAAAGTACTGAAACTCATATGCCTATAGACTATTCAAATTGGACCATACCATAGGAACAGATAGAAAACATATATAAGATTGGATTCACAGATTTCAAAACTGCATTCTCTGTAAAAAAATCATGAATCAAGAGGATTAACATAGCATCTCTCTCCTCAACAATACAACAATTCAAAATATATTCAAAAGAATTATAGATATTTACATTTTGGATTAATACAAATAGTTGTCAAACGACTAGTTCATATTGGAGTTGATACTCCAATATACTTAGCCTTAAGAGATAAAAGACCTAAGAGTATCAAACATCTTTTCTATCGATGATTCAAACTAACATATGTAACGGACCCATATACTTCAATTGTTCTCCAAACTTCTCTGTTGATCTTATAAATCCCATTATTTTAGATTCTTTAATATTAGATGTTCATATCCCGGGAGATGTATTCCATCCCGTAAGAACTTTGCAATAATATACAGAGTCTACTTTAGACTTCTGTCTTCTCAACTTAATAAAAAGCATAACAGACTGCCTTCTTCTAAAGAAGAAACGATCTTATTGCAAATAGATGCTGAAAGACCTATAGTCTTCACACCAAAAATACTAAATTTGAATGAAATAACAATTCCGCAACAGTTTATAATCAACACTACGCAAATACCCCAAAACATAGAACGTAGGTATATTTCTCAAATAATAGAAGAAGAAGATGGAAAATTTACTATCAAATTTAATCCACGAATTAAAACTATTTCCACACCAACTCTTCAGAGATCCCAATTTCGTCATTCATTTTCTGCATTTTCAAAAAATACATCCAAATATGAATTTGTTACTCCTATTCCAAAACCTAGATCAGGTCCTTCATCACCACAAAATTATTCACCTCCAACATCACCTTCCATTTCCAGTATGATGATGATTAAATCTGGAAGAGAATTCAGCCAGACTTTGAATACTTAAATTGTTAAGATAAAATTTATAAGTTTTTGTGATAACAAAATAAGACTGCAAAATGATCTTAAGTATTCGCAGAAAACAATAGTAGGAAACTCTTCAGATCTCGTGACGTCATGCTATTAAGTTGAAGTTTCTAAGATTCGAGAGTTCTTAGTTAAGTGTTGACATCTGAGTTGACATTTTGGGAAGTATTCAGAACTGAGCAGAGATAAGTATTCAGAGATTCAGATTTTTTTTATTGGGTTGATTCTTTCGAATCAGATTTGGTTATTTGGATCAATTGAGTTTTCAGGTCAGTTAATTCAGATATCGGGACAATTGTGCATACTTGAGGTCTTTCATACTTGATTCAGAAGCTACAGTAAGAAATCTGTTGTAGAGCAAAGTTTATTCAGACTTTATTCAGAAGCTATAGTAAGAGATCTTTTGTTAGAGAAAATTTTTTTCAGACTTGATTCAGAGACTAAGATGGTATCATTCAGTTTCGAGTATTTCAATTGTGAATAGTATCAACTTAGTTACTTCAGATCTTAGTATTTCAGAATTAGTTACAGAATGCTCAGTGAATATCAGATTCGAGGACAATTCAGATTTGAGTACAGTACCCTTGCAGGTTCTCTAAGCATTCAGATATCACAAAATTGCAAGCATACTCAAGTGTGAGCTTCGATTCTCTTCAGAAGTTATCAAATAATTATTTAAATAGAATCAACGGTCAAAGTTTATATCGTATAAAAGGCTGGAATTAAGGAGAGAAGATCAGAGCTATTTTGGGTAAAATTGCAGAGGGCGTAGAATGCCTGATACGATGATTACGAACTTTGGAATATAAGTAAATTTAGCCCTGACGAGCACAGTTTACCTTTTGTATGGCATTTATGGAGCATTAAATGCTATGATACGATGAAGATATGCAAAATAGCTTATATCTACTGGCTACATTTAATGACCGTTGAAGACAAAGAGTATAAAAGGCTAAAGAATTCAAATGAAGAAGCCTTCTGCGTCTTCTGCTCCTTTATGCTATCAATGTTTCAAAAAGCTCTCAAATACTCACTGGAACAATTCATTGCAAAAATATTCTAAGTCCAGTATTACAACTCGAAGAACAGTCAAGTTTATCCTTCATAGTTTTAACCTTCGAGTTATCTTTTGGTTTACATTTGTAAATAGTTCTTGTTGATAAAAGAACCAGAAGATCTACAGTACTCAATAGCATAGTATTTCATTGTAATATTTATCATTGAGTCTATAAAAGACTTGCTATGTGAAGCAGTCTTGAAAATCACATTGATTGTATTCAGTAGTCGTATCTGCTTGTAGTTGAAGTTCCTAGGAGTTCATCTTGAGCGAGGCTCGGTGACTGGGTGTAGACAGAAGCTGTGTGCATCAAATTTCTTCTAGTGGAACCTTACTACAAAGGAAGTAGGATTTGATATCCGAACTTCCATAAACAAATTCTGAACCTTGTACTTTTACTTTACAGTATCGCACTTACATTTTTACTCACTGGTTGATCGACTTCTTTCCACACATTTATTGATAGTCGAGAAATCAAATTTCGAATGAGATACCTCAGATCTGGTAACTCAGATCTGAGTTGAGCAAGGCGCTTGTAAAATTATTTTTTAAAGGTTTCGAAAATTTAAAATACTAAGAGTTCATTCAACCCCCCCTTAGGCTGTTTTCGATCCATATTGATCCTATCAATTGGTATCATATCTTGCGCATATCAGTTATTGAACAGTCTGTTATTTACGTTCCATATATTTCAAAATGTCTACCTCACATAACAAGATTCCCATGTTTTCGAAGGAGGACTATGATGATTGGAAGATCAGGATGCAAGTGCACTTTGCCGTGCAAGATGATGACATGTGGTACGTCATCACGAATGGTCCCATGAAGATCTTGAAAGCCAACACTACAATACCTATAACAGAAGGAGCACCTCAGTTGGTTGAAAAGAATCGACATGAATACACAACTGATGACAAGAAAAAAGAAAATTTGGACAGTGTGGCTAGGATATTCTTTACAAGACGCTGGATAAAAACATGTTCAACAAGATCAAAACCTGTGCCACAGCGAAGGAGATTTGGGAGAAGCTGATTCAAATCTGTGAGGGAAACGATGAAACCAAGGAGAATAACTTACTGTGGCTCAACAGAAATATGAATCAATCAAGATGCGAGAGGGAGAGACCATGGCTGAGTTCGATGAGCGCTTCAGTGCTGTGGTGATAGAGCTTATAAGTCTGGGCAAGGAATAGAGCAACCGAGAGTTAGCACTTAAAGTGATGTGAGCGCTGCCCAGGGAGTGGGATGTAAATACGATGGCTATGCCGGTGTCTAAGGACCTAAACAAGTTGGAGCTTCATGATCTATTTGCGAACTTGAAGGCATATAAGTTTGAGTTTCAAACAAGATCTGAGGCAGGACCGTCGACATCTCAACCAACTAAAGCTCTTGCTGCAACAACATCAGAACAGTTCTCACCAAGAAAATCTGCCGAACAACTCAGCAATGATGCAATGTCCCTCTTCGTCAAGAAGTTTGGGAAATTCCTGAGAAGATGCTATAACCCTTCATTTTCCTATAATAATGTTAACAAATCTGAAAAATTATCTATTGATATGAACTGTTTCAACTGTGGTCGTCCAAGTCATTTTTCTGCTGACTCTAACAGGCCAAAGAAGGAGGACAGACCCAAAAGGGATGAGAATAAGGACGATAGATCCAAGGAAAGATAAAAGGAGAGAAGGATGAGGACAAGATCTATTAAAAGGCCCAACAGAAAGAATGATCGTAAATTACTTGTTGCAGAAGAAAGCAACAAAAGCTGGGCGGACTCATATTCCGATTCCTCATCAAGCGATAGTGAACAGGAGGAAGTTCATTGCCTAATGGCCAACCAATCTTCAGATGACGAGGTATTCTATTTCTCAAATATTTAATTTACACGAGAGGACCTAATCACTGCACTTATTGAGATGGTCCATGAGTACAAGCTTTCTCAAACATTCGGGGAAGTCAAAGCTGAAAACATTGATTTCAAAAATAGTTCAGTGGAACCAAGAATGGTTCAACTTGGTGAAACTGACAGTTTACAAATCGAGTTGAGTAAGTTGAAGAATTAGAATGAATCGTTGAGATTAAGATCCTGTGAGCTCGAATAAGAAAACAAATGGTTAAATTTTGTAATGAGCTCCTGGACCCAGTCTTCTGTCTCTCTAAGCAAGCTGCATGAAACTCAAAAGACATTAAATGAAAAATCTGGCTTAGGTTTCAATATTGGATAAAGCAGTTCTGGAGATACCTGTACTCAGTAAAATCTGGTATATAACAAGTTCAAAAAGATGAATTTTGTCAAAGCCAGTGTGATACATGAAACATGCGAGTCGGTAAAATATGATGATCAGATCTCGGGGCAACTGAATCAGAAAGGGAAAGCTGGTATTGGCTATGTCAGACCCGAGAACTCTAAGTCTAGTTGGCTAGAGAAAAGACTTGACAAGGAAAAGGCGAAAGCTGAATCCAAGTCGTTTGTTCAGAACCAACAAAGACGTGGATCTAAGAAGGTCAAATCTGAATGGAGCAAGATTCAGCCCCGAAGAGATCTGAATGGTCAAAATACCAAACCAAAGCTCAACAGATCTCACCATATTCCTGCACACACCCTTATGGACTTCTATACTGGGAAAACTGTTAAGGTAATTGAAGTACGGGTTCCAAAAGAGGTAATCCGATCTGGACCCAAGTAAAATTGGGTACCAAAATCTGTTTTCATGATTGCAGGATAACAGGTACAAGGCTGGAGATGATTCTATCATATGGTACCTAGATAGTGGGTGTGCACGACACATGACTGGAAACCCAAAGCTGTTATCAGATGTGACACCTCACAAAGGAGCTAAAATCTTTTTTGGTGATAACTCACATGGTAACACTGTGGGTAAGGGTAAGCTTACCCACGGTAACATTTCCATATCTGATATTTTAGTTGTTGAAAATTTGTGCTATAATTTAATTATTATAAGTCAACTATGTGACAAGGGTTACACAATTAGCTTTCAAAAGCACACTTGAACAGTTCAGAGTCCAGAAGGACTGGCTGTATTGGTAGGTAAAAGATCGGGGAATACCTACATTATAAATTGGTTAGAACCAATGAGATCTGAACAGGATTGCCTTGCAGATGACTCCTCCATGAGTTGGCTATGGCATTATCGAATGAATCATCTAAACTTTAAAACGCTTGCCAAATTGAGTCAGCATGAACTGGTTTCTGGTATGCCTAAAATCAATTTTTCTAAATACAAGATCTGTGCCGCATGTCAGCTTGGTAAACAAATCCGTTCTACTTTTAAAAAGTAAGACGGTAAACGTTCTTCCCGAAGCTTAGAGCTTTTACATATGCATCTTTTTGGTCCTATTCCCGTAACGAGCTTAGGGGGAACGACTTACACCCTAGTTGTTGTTGACGATTTTACAAAATTTACTTGGGTGTTGTTTTTAAAATAAAAATTGATACCGCTGACCAACTGATTCGGCTTTAAAAACATTTGCAAAATGACAGACCTTGTACAGTCAACAGGATAAGAAGTGATCGTGGTACCGAGTTTTTAAATAAAAAATTATCTTCTTATCTGGATGACATAGGGATAAAGCATGAGAATTCTGCAGCTAGAACTCCTCAATATAACAGGCTGGTTGAGAGGAGAAATCGTACTTTAAAAGAAGCTGCTAGATCTACGAATTCTTACTCTGGGATCTCTCAAAAATTTTGGTCAGAAGCAGTTAATACAGCTTGCTACACTCAGAACGGATCAATGATAAATAAGTTGCATGATAAAAACCCTTATGATATCTGGAGTGGCCAGAAACCTGACATATCATATTTCAGGGTGTTTGGGTGCAGATGTTTCATTCATAATAATGGTAAAAAGCACCAAACAACCTTTGATGCAAAATCTGATGCAAGTATCTTCCTAGGTTATTCAGCGATGAGCAAAGCTTATCGAGTTTTCAACAATCGAAGTCTGACTGTCGAAGAATCAACACACGTTGTCTTTGATGAGACTAGTTTTAGATCCAACTCAGCTGCGAGCCTCAACGATTTGTGCATACGATTAGAATCATCCAGTCTTGATGACTCAGATGATGACGTGCCACAACAAGATACTCAACAGAGTTACAATCAGAGCTGGACACACCGCACAACAATGCTCAAACAGATCTGATAGGTAACCCAGTGGTTGCTGATTTGACTAGAGTTGACTAAACGCAGGATCAGATCTCTTCACGCGTATCATCTACTGGAACTGAAGCAACCAATGCTCAAGATGTTGCACAAACAGATCCCATAATACCTCAAGTGACATCTGATGCACAAAATGCGAGCACATCTCAACTGGTATCTGGATCAAATATAGGACAAGGATCTTATCAATTGGTGTTAGACAACCCAGATGTGATCATCCAGTCAATCCAAGAAGAACAAGGAGCAAATCCAATCGGATCTGATCTTCGGTGGAATAGAAATCATCCACCCGAGTAGGTCATAGGTAACATTAATTCTCATGTTCGCACACGTAGCCAACTTATGCATGATCATTTTGATTCAGCATTCATATCGCATATAGAACCAAAACAGATAGATGAAGCCTTAGCAGACCTAAGCTGGGTAGATGCAATGCAAGAAGAACTAAATCAGTTTAAGCAAAATAATGTGTGGCAACTTGTACCTAGACCTTATAATCATTCAGTGATAGGAACTAGATGGGTCTTTAGGAACAAACTGAATGAAGATGGAGTAGTAACAAGAAACAAAGCTAGACTAGTTGCACAGGGCTTTAGGCAAATGGAAGGAATAGACTTTGATGAAACTTTTGCTCCTGTAGCCCGATTAGAAGCCATTCATCAGTTTAAGCAAAATAATGTGTGGCAACTTGTACCTAGACCTTATAATCATTCAGTGATAGGAACTAGATGGGCTTTAGGAACAAACTGAATGAAGATGGAGTAGTAACAAGAACAAAGCTAGACTAGTTGCACAGGGCTTTAGGCAAATGGAAGGAATAGACTTTGATGAAACTTTTGCTCCTGTAGCCCGATTAGAAGCCATTCACATGTTCTTAGCATATGATGCATATAAATATTTTAAAGTTTTTCAAATGGATGTTAAGAGTGTAGTTCTTAATGGCATCTTAACAGAGGAAGTATATGTTGCACAACCTCCTGGCTTCGTAAATCATACATATCCAGATTATGTTTATAAATTGGATAAAGCTCTATACGGGTTGAAGCAAGCACCCAGAACTTGGTATGATACACTGTCTGAATTCCTTTTTGAGCATGATTTCACTATTAGCACAATTGATAAGAAGCTATTTAAATTTGTGAAATCTGATCATGTCCTGTTAGTGCAAATTTATGTTGATGACATTATATTTGGATCAACTAACCCCAAAATATGCCATAAATTTTCTAAGTTGATGCAGGACAAGTTTGAGATGAGCATGATGGGAGAGTTGACATTCTTTCTGTGCTTACAAGTTAGACATCTTGACAATGGAATATTCATTAATCAAGCAAAGTATACGAAAGAACTGCTGAAGAAATTCGGGATGGATAACTGTTCAGCAGCAGCAACCCCAATGAGATCCTCAATCAAGCTAGATAAAGACGAAGCTGGATCTGCCATTGAGGTATCTCTATGTCGTGGTATTATAGGCTCCCTTCTTTACTTAACTGCTATCAGACAGACATCATGTTTTTTGTCTGTATGTGTGTTAGATTTCAAGCAGAGCCAAAGCACTCTCATTATACTGCTGTAAAGCGTATACTGAAATATCTTAAAGGAACTTCCAATGTGGGTCTTTGGTATCCCAAAGACACAAGCTTTCAACTAATCGGTTACAGTGATGCAGACTATGCAGGATGTAGAGTTGATCGTAGAAGCACAAGTGGTACTTGTCAATTCTTAGGAGATCGATTGATTTCCTTGTTCTGTAAGAAGCAGAAATCTATTGCAACATCCACATCTGAAGCAGAGTATTTAGCGGCTGGAAACTGCTGTGCTCTGATCTTATGGATTCAACACCAGCTAAAGGACTATGGAATTGATGCTTCTGAAGCGCCTATTTTCTGTGACAACACCAGTGCCATCGCGATTACTCAAAATCCAGTGCTTCACTCTAGAACAAAGCACATCGACATCATCATCATTTCATAAGAGATCATGTACTCAAGAAGGACGTCAGGTTGGAGTATGTGTCGAGTGACCAGCAAGTATCTGACATCTTAACAAAGCCTCTACCAGACGCTAAGTTTTCTTATTTTAGGAACCTGTTGGGTCTCTTAGAATTTCCTTGATTTGTCTCAGCGCTAACAATTTGTAGGTTGAATAGCTTCTGTGTTTATCAGATCCGAGTTTTCTGTTAAGGGGGAACACCATGGATTTTCAGATCTGGTAAAATTTCAGACTTGGTAAGTCTCAGCTTTAGGGGGAACGAGAGATCTGAATTAATAAGTGATGAGTCAACTGAATATGTGAGATCTAGATATTCTCAGATGTCATGTATACATAGTTGATGCTTATCCATGATCAAATCTGGTAACACCCCTGCTGGTATATCAAAACAGATCCTAAGGTTGTGACGTGTTAAACATTTGGCGCCAGTTATCTATTTTACCTTTTCACCATCGCGGTTAAAATTCAAAATACTTTTAAAATCTTTTTAAAATCATTTCGCAATATTGTCAAAATCTTTTCAAACTATTATTGCGCCAACGAATGATTGACACGTGTTGTCATCATACGAAACGTCACATCCACATTCTCTCACCGTTTCATATTCTCTGTTTACATTACGCCGTTTCCTTTCTCTTTACTCTTACCTTGCACGAAATTACCTTCAAGCTTTTGTGTATTCATGCGTTCTAGTGTTCTTTGTTTGCAGAATATTCATATTTCAGGAGTCTTCTCGATCAAGCAACTATTTTTCAATGGCTTCCGTATTCATCACAAACGCTCAGCAAGTGAACTTTGAATCTGTGTTGGGTATCTCCTACAACGATGGAATGGTGAATATATTCAAAGTTCTTGAATCAACTGGGCTACGAGGGTTTCTGGGATGTTCGTCTGTACTGTATGAGCAAGAACTGGAGCAGTTGTTTGACACAGCACTCGTGCAAGATAATGATATCACCTGTGTTATTTTCTGGGAAGTATGTAGCAATCTCTGAGGACAAGTTTTCCGGAGTTTTCAATCATCCTACTGATGTTCTAATCGATTTGTCCGAAGTGCCAAATCATTTGGTATTGCAGGCAAGGACTATGTTCTCTAAGTCTGAGAAACATGTTCAGTATTCGTGTAAGAAGAGACTACTAAAGTATGAGTTCCGGTTGTTGAATGACATTTTGGCCAAATCAATTACTGTGAAGGCTGGATCTTTCGATGCCGTCACCCATGAGAGATTTTTTATGATTACGGCTATTCACTTTGGGGTCAAGATAAACTGGAGCAAGATTCTCTTTGAGGTTTTGAAGGAGATGGCTGATACAACCATTATAAGAGCCAAGGGTTTTGAGGCTCAAATTTGTGTTCTTCTGAAGGGAGACCCTGCTGTTACTTTGGGAGAGGCGAAGACCTTCCCTTCCTTGAAAATCCTGTCTCCCAAGACCATGAACACTTATGTTGCCACGAACAAACAATCGACTCTCGTGGTGAAACACATGAGCCCGACGTGGATAAAGAAGCGATTGTTAAGAGGAAGTCTGTATCCAAGAAAAAATCTGCCCCGACAGATAAGAAGGATGCCGATGAGGAACCAGTGGAAGTAGTTGAGAAAGCTGTGTCGAAGAAGCGATCAGATTCTACTGGTGATGAGCCTGCTGTTACAAAGAAGAAGAGGACAACGAAAAAGAAAGCAACTCTCTCGAAAGCGAATCTGGAGCTTGTGTCAGTAGCAACTGAGGCCACACCACTCCAAATGATTGAACCAATTTCAGTTGTGAACCTCCTACTCGAACGGGTTCTGATGATGACAATGTTGAGAAGGAACCAGCTGTGGAAGAAATCATTGAAAAACATCAAGAGGCATCTACTACTGATGATGTTGATCAGATTATTGCTCGGATTACTACAGAGACTGCTGAAATGGAAACAGAGGAGATGTTTGTGGAAACTGATGCTGGGAAATCAGATGAGACTGATGAGGCTACTGGAACAAATTTCGTGATGGGGAAAACAGATATTGAGGAACCAGTGTTGCAGAGATCTGATGAGACAGCCACTGAGGAATCTGAGCAACCTAGTAAGACAACTGAAATAGATATTGAGAAGGAGAAAGATATGGACACTAAGCTGGTGGAAACTGAGCAGAAGCAGGATTCAGAAACTGAAGCTAATAAGGAACTTTTTGTTGCGAAGGCAAATGAGGAATAAATGTCTATCAAGGATCTCTTACAACAGATTCGGGGTGATGCCTTGTTGCCATCTGTTCTAGCTGCAGAACCAACAAGAATAAAATTTAGCAATGGCATCTCAATTCCAGGAGTTGCAGAGGAGACTTTTACAAGGAAAGTCTCACTAAGATTGCTTTTGCTGATAAGGGGAAGGCGCCCTTGTCGAGTCAGGAATAGTTAAAGGGCATCCGACCCAAGAGATGGTTCAATTAATTTTTGGCGATATTGAATTTCTTTTCCAGTTGAGGGAACAAGTGATAGATGAAGTTTCTGTATTCTTTAATTCTTTCAGTATTCGAAGATTACCGGTTCTGAAATCTCTTCATGATATTGCTGTCAAAGAAGAGAAAGTTTTGACTTTGGCTGAGACAGACTCCGTTCAGATTGCTCTTGAACGAAGACTGTATATAGTTGCTAAGTATATGGAATTCTTGCTGCGGAAATTTTTGGGGTCACATAGAGCAAATTTCAGTTTTGGACAACCTTGATCAGCAATGGCACTTCAAATTATCGATTTATTATCCATTGCTCATAATGCTGCTGTGAACGAGTGGCTGCTGCAGAAGCAAGCACACGTGCTACAGTGGACAAGGCCGTGTTGCTCAATATTGTTTGAAGGTGTTTTTGATCGCGGCTTCTACATTCCCAAAAATCATAAAACCAATTTTTCAACATGTTGGATTCGATATTTGAGATTTATTGGAGCCTCTTGGATGGTGGAAGATGGATATGAAAGATGGGTATACGATTGTGAGACCCCGGTTTCTCAGCTCTGGGAGAAATTTCCTGAACAAATTAAGTTAAACTCTCTGGCACCAATTTGGCTTTTCTTTGAGCCAGTTCAGTGTTTGAGTCCTTTTTCACCACCTGCTGTTAAATCATGGGGTAGGCACAGAGTATGTACATAAGTATTACAGTATTCGATGTTTGGGTGCTTGAAGCCAGTTAGCAGTTCTAATTTTTGTACAGATATCGTTGCGATTGGACCAGTTATGGGGGATGTCAGCATTCCACGAAGAGTTGTCGATTTTGTATCTTATCGTATACAGATTATAGATTCATTTCTTCCAGAACCCACTATACAGACGTCAGCAGTTGTAGATAGTGCATCCGTTCCTCCAGATTTTTCTAGCCTTTCTCCAAGAAATTCAGATATCTCCTTGCCTTCTCCGCATCAGAGTCCATCCACTGATTCTTCTTTGCATTTTAATTCAGAAGACATTCTTCAGGGCGCTGCAACAGTTGTCCAACATATTCCTGTATCTTCTACTGCTGCTCCTGCTACGAATATTAATGAACAGTTTGCACAGCTTCGGACTTCTATTTCTGAGATTTCTATCAATCAGCTGCGCGATCTCGAGAATGCTATCTTTTCAAAGATCATTACTCGAGAGAAAGTTGCTGCCGAGGCTTGTATTGAACAAGAGAAACTTTTCGAGGCCTTATTAAAAATATTCTCCAGGGAGTTCAAACTGACACAGCTTCCTTATCGATTGAATTGTATGAATTTAAGAAGGCAGTTCGCGCTCAAAATGCTTTTTTCACGACTGATTTGGCAGATCTTCATAAGGAAGTCAAGGATCTCAAAGCTGAATTATCTCAGGATTTCAACGATAAATTGGCTATTATTCGAAATGATCTACTGGAGTTCCGTCTGGAAACACAGGGACAATTAGCTTCCCTTAGTACTAATCTTGCTGAACTCATAGCCTTTGTCACTAAGGGCCGTGATGACAAAAAGGGGGAAGTGAGTAGCAGCCATGGCCGAGGTCAGCCTTCTCCTGGAGATGGTAGTGGTAGTAGGAGTGAGCCATCAAGAAAAAGAGGAAGCAGTGGATCTAGGCAGAAAATTTGGATATACTGGATAAATGAATAAGATCTGAATTTGGATTGTTACGAGTTTCTAGTTTTTCAGCTCTTGTACAAATCTTTTGTATTTTGCTTCTTATTGAATATATATAAGCAGACTTGAAGCAATTTATTGTTGTCTCTTTTAAGTCAAAGGCTGCTAAATTTTGTCATCACCAAAAAGGGGGAAATTGTTAAGATAAAATTTATAAGTTTTGGTGATCACAAAATAAGACTAAAAAATGATCTTAAGTATTCGCAGAAAACAAGAGTAGGGAACTCTTCAGATCTTGTGACATCATGCTATTAAGTTGCAATTTCTAAGATTCGAGAGTTCTGAGTTAAGTGTTGAAATCTGAGTTGACTTTTTGGGAACTATTCAGAACTGAGCAGAGATAAGTATTCAGAGATTCAGATTTTTGTTATTGGGTTGATGCTTTCGAATCAGATTTGGTTATTTGGATCAATTGAGTTTTCAGGTCAGTTAATTCAGATATAGAGACAGTTGTGCATACTTGAGGTCTTTCAGACTTGATTCAAAAGATACAGTAAGAGATCTGCTGTAGAGCAAAGTTTATTCAGACTTTATTCAGAAGCTATAGTAAGAGATCTGTAGTTAGAGCAAACTTTTTTCAGACTTGATTCAGAGGCTTTAGTAACAGATTATGGTATATTGACTAAGATGGTATAATTCAGTTTCGAGTATTTCAGTTGTGAATAGTATCAACTTAGTTACTTCAGATCTCAGTATTCAGAAGTGGTTACAGAATGCTCAGTCAATATCAGATTCGAGGACAATTCTGATTTGAGTACAGTACCCTTGCAGATTCTCTAAGCATTCAGATATGACAAAATTGCAAGCATACTCAAATGAGAGCTTCGATTCTCTTCAGAAGTTATCAAAGAATTATTTAAAGAGAATCAACGGTCAAAGTTCATATCATATAAAAGGCTGGAATAAGGAGACAAGATCAGAGCTATTTTGGGTAAAATTGCACAGTGCGCGGAATGCCTGATACGATGATTACGCACTTTGGAATATAAGTCAATTTAGCCCTGACGAGCACAGTTTACCTTTTATATGGCATTAATGGAGCATTAAATGCTATGATACGATGAAGATATGCAAAAGAGCTTATCTCTACTGGCTACATTTAATGACCGTTGAAGACAAAGAGTATAAAAGGCTGAAGAATTCAAATGAAGAAGCCTTCTGCGTCTTCTGATCCTGTACGTTATCAGTGTTTCAAAAAGCTCTCAAATACTCACTGGAACAATTCATTGCAAAAATATTCTAATTCCAGTATTACAACTCGAGGAACAGTCAAGTTTATTCTTCATAGTTTTAACCTTCGATTTATCTTCTAGTTTACATTTGCAAACAGTTCTTGTTGATAAAAGAACCAGAAGATCTACAGTACTCAATAGCATCATATTTCATTATAATATTTATCTTTGAGTCTATAAAAGACTTGCTGTGTGAATCAGTCTTGAAAATCACAATGATTGTATTTAGCAGTCGTATCTGCTTGTAGTTGAAGTTGCTAGGAGTTCATCTTGAGCGAGGCTCAGTGACTGGGTGTAGACAGAAGCTGTGTGCATCAAATTTCTTCTAGTGGAACCTTCCTGCAAAGTAAGAATGAGATCTACAGTACTCAATAGCATTCATATTTCATTATAATATTTATCTTTGAGTCTATAAAAGACTTGCTGTGTGAATCAGTCTTGAAAATCACAATGATTGTATTTAGCAGTCGTATCTGCTTGTAGTTGAAGTTGCTAGGAGTTCATCTTGAGCGAGGCTCAGTGACTGGGTGTAGACAGAAGCTGTGTGCATCAAATTTCTTCTAGTGGAACCTTCCTGCAAAGTAAGAATGGGAGACGTAGGATTTGATATCCGAACTTCCATAAACAAATTCTGAACCTTGTACTTTTACTTTACAGTATCGCACTTACATTTTTACTGTTCATTGGTTGATCGACTTCTTTCCGCACATTTATTGTTAGTCGAGAAATCAGATTTCGAACTGAGATACCTCAGATCTGAGTTGAGCAAGGCGCTTGTAAAATTAATTTTTAAAGGTTTCGAAAATTAAAATACTAATAGTTCATTCCAAACCCCCCCCCCCCCTTCTGAACTCTTAAGGATGTTTTCGATCCATATTGGTCCTATCGTAAATGAAGAAAGGCAAAATAAATTCCATAATGCTAAAAGAATTTGGTATGACAAATTAGATAAAGAAATTCAAGAAAAAAATTAAATCTGAATGGATTCTCAAAATGAAAAGAATAAAATAAAATATTCCCTTTTATACGTTTTTAACAATATTTCTATCCGCTGAAGGCTTCAATGATTTCCAAAATAAATCCGCTATACATGTCAATACTAGTCTTAACAAAAATGGGTTCTGGCAACCAATGAATCTGTTTCTGCCATCCACCCACCTCTTCAAGCTTTAAAACTCAAACTCCAAAATATGAGGTCACGGAAGACCCTTTTAAAAGAGGACGCAGTGACAAAGATCCTATTAATACTGAAGATATTAATAAATTTTTTCAACAAAATAATTTTTCTAACCAAATCCTTAAAACAATTGCTGTGAGACCCGAAAGTTTAATGGATCAATTAAGTTAATTAATCTGGTTTAGCATAGACCAGATTTGTCTTGAACAGATCTGGGATGAGGCAGCTTTGTGCTGGTATGCTTGGTAAAGCTATCGGGTCAGATTTGGTGTTTAGAGCAGCTCTGGAAAGTTATTGATTCGGCGAAGTAGGAATCAGACTTGAGTGTTGGTCAATGCGGGTCAACTATAATCAGATCTGGTAGTCAAGCGTTATTTTGGGCGCACAGGTGGATTATATTGTGCGATAGCAAAACGTTGTCGTTTGGCAAGGATCCAGATTTGAGTATGAGCGTGTTGTTAGTGGTGCATGGACAAATCCGGTTTTTAGTCCCGGTTCGTGTTGTGGGGTAGACCGGTGCGGTGCAGTGGCTTTCAGATTTGTTCAAGTTTTGGGAGTCAGATCCGAGTGTCGTAGTTAGGAGCGATGCGACGCCGTTTAATGTTTCAGATTTGAGTTAGCGGGATGATGTGTATTAGTTGAGAGCGTGTTTTCTATGCGATCGTGTGGTTAAGTCCCACGTCTGTTTCGACGTAGTGTCCAGATCTGGTGTGGTACTCAGATCTGTGCTGGTTTCAGATATGAACCCCGAGTCTGTCGATGGCTACTGTTCACCTGTTTTGACCTGTTTGATTTGAATTTATGAAGACTTTGACCCTTCGTCCATTATTCTTTCCCCGACACTTAGAAATATTTCCCGTGAGCAAACTCTATCATGATACCCTACCTACTGTTAGCATAAGCGTCGGATTAAGTCTTGCCGTTCAGGTAGCTTGTTGGGTAAGTGTTAGTTCTAGCTTTGCGCTTTGTTTAGAGCTGGTTGTTGAGCTCGTAAGGTAGGACGAAGCTGGTTGAGCTCGTAGTTCCCAGTTCATGAGTTCTGTGCTATTGTCCCTGAGCTTGTGTTGTGTTCTTGGTTATCAGGTTTCAGATTTGGTCGCTCGGTGTCAGGCCTCGTGCACACATCAGAGTAAACCACGCAAACACAAGCGGAAGCAACTAAAAAGTGGTTAAAATTTTTGCTTTTGTCCTGACTGAAAGATAACATAATTTAATATACACAATACTCAAAATAATCCCAGTTTACAAATCCACAACAGCACAAATATTTAAGTACAACAAATGCCCAACGGCTGAATACAACACAAGTACAGAAAGACAACTAGCTATATAAGACTAAGCATCACACGAAGTGATAACAGTGCATACAAATACTATATATATATGGGACACTCTAACCACCTCCTGGGGCACCACCAGCTGGATCATAACCTCGACCATCTGCAAATCCTGGAAAACCTGAACAACAGACAGGCAAACAAACACAACAGCCCCAGAAGGACCTCGGGGTTAAACCCCAGTACGGAGAGCAACTATAAAACAGCAAGGAATAGAAAAAGATATAATGCTAATGCTATGAATGAGGGACAATGCAACAGCCGAAGGCTACAACCAAAGAAGGGAGCCAAGGAATTCAACAACTGACAACAGATTCTGCGAAGAATGGTGGCCACTGGTGTGCGTACAAGCATACGGGAATTACCCGCTCATCTTTACACCACACCTGAATACCAGATGTATAAATAACTCAACATGTTGTTGCCCAACCCATGAACTGTGGTAGTTAACCACTCGGTGCATGAGGGCTAACAGACCACCAGGGAGATGAGAGTGCGGTATTTCCACTCGCCCTCACATCCTGGTAAGAAAACAGAGAAACAACAAAGCACGGCTACAACAGCTGAAATGGAAATGATCATGCGCATGCAGTGCAACAGCTGAACAGCATATAAAACAACAAGCAATGCACACACAGCAATCAAACATAAATATCCATGCCAATTCATGCCGTAATATAAGCTAAACATTCGTACCTCACCAGCTCCTGAGCTACAATTACCACACACAACTGCTACAATAAAGTCTGAGCAACACAGATCTTTAACCTGCTAATCCAACACAAGCTACTGATCAAAGACCGAAAAATAAAACAACAACAGCTGGGAGCTATGTTGGGGATCCGGATCCGCCCCCCGGCTAGGCAGCGGAAGAACAAGAAACATGTGCTGGGAGGTGATCAATACGAAAAAACAGACAATTACAGTAATCATCATACATAGGGCGTTTTAGCATGTTACCTCGCTGGCACTTGTGCCTGGCTCCAACCGGTATTACAATAATCCGGCTCTTCTCGGTAGATTGCGGTAGTTTACGCCAATCCGGTCCACGACCAGATCCGAGACTCCTTCGTCAGGCTGCACTAGAAGCCCTGACGAGATCAGCACGAACGGATTCTCCTCGTCGAACTGGCCGGAAACAATTTTCCGGCGCACGGCGGCGGCGGCGGCGTGAGAGAGGGAAGGAGGGAGGCGTGTATTTGCTAGGTTTAGGGTTGTAACAATTGTATGGTTAAGTCTAGTCTTAAGTCTAATTAAATAGACTTAAGTGTTGGACTTGGACCGGCCCAACGGGCCCGGGTCCAACAATGAACATTCAGTTCATCTCCAACACCGAGACTTCACCGTAACTCCGATCGCCGATCAGATCGGACCGATCGACTCAGTTTCCGAAACTGAATAATATGATCTGAAAAACCATTTTTCAGAACCCCAGTGCAAAATGA
>KQ990578.1:28533-45879 GCA_001598015.1 Dorcoceras hygrometricum | reverse complement strand
GTGGCATTTCTAGAACTAACACGTTTTTTTTCGTGGGATAGTAGAAGTAGTATCCAATGGAATTCTTTGGATACCCAATGAAGTAGCATAGGATGGATCTATTATCCAGCTTATCTCCCACTGTCTGCTTCACGTAAGCAGGACATCCCCAAATCCTCATGTATGAGTATTTGGGCGGCTTGCCCATCCATATCTCATATGGAGTCTTATCCACTGCCTTGGTGTGGACATTGTTCAACAACATCACCGGCGTTTCGAGCGCATAGCCCCAAAACGAGGTAGGAAGTTTAGTGAAGCTCATCATAGATCGAACCATGTCCATCAAGGTTCGACTACGAAGCTCAGCTACACCATTGAGTTGTGGTGTGGCCGGAGGGGTCCACTGTTAGAGAATCCCAATCTCTTTAAGATAGTCCTGAAATTCAGCACTTAGGTATTATCCGCCTCGATCGGATCGAAGCGGTTTAATACTTTTCCCCAACTGATTTTGTACTTCAGCCTTGAATTCTTTGAACCTTTCAAAGAATTCAGACTTGTGCTATATTAAGTACAAGTACCCATACCTAGAATGATCATCGGTAAAGGTGATAAAGTATGTGTGACCGTACTTAGTACCAATCCTAAGTGGGCCACACACATCAGTGTGGATCAAATCCAACAGGCCTTGTGCACGTTCAGGCTTTCCCTTGAAGGGTTGTTTAGTCATGTTTTCCTTTGAGACAAGACTCACAAGTCGGTAGGGAGTTATTATCTGACGTATCAAACATGTCACTCCTAACAAACTTGTTCATCCTACTCAAGGAAATGTGACCTAGCCTAGCGTGCCAAAGTTGTGCTGGGTTCAAGCTATCGTTTTTCCTTTTACTTGTTGTTGTATGTGTTTCCACATCGCGAGTTGGAACTTCTTTTAATTTTAAGGTGTATAGATCATTTTCGCGTTCCCCAATTCCAATCAAACATTCATTCTTGTATATATTGCAAATCGAATTAGCAAAATGACAAGAATATCCATCACTATCAAGCATAGAAACAGAAATGATGTTCTTTATTAATTCGGGAGCATATAAAACATTTCTCAATAACAACTTAAAATTCGAAGATAGAAACAAATAAACATCTCCTATAGCTACAGCAGCAACCCTTGCTCCGTTGCCAAGCCTCAAGTGGGTCTCACCCTCTCTAAGACGTCGGCTTCTTGTCATCACCTGCAAATCATTGCAGATATGAGATCCACATCCGGTATCAAGTACCCAAGAAGTCGAACTAAGAGACATATTTATTTCAATGTAGAGAATACCTTTTGCAGTTCGAAACTGCTCGAGGTACTCCTTACAGTTCCTCCTCCAGTGCCCAGGCTTGTGGCAGTGGTGGAAAACATCCTCAGACTTGTTTGGCTTGGAAGATTTTTCCTTGGGCTTCTTGGTGGGCTTTTCCTCCTTCGCAGGGGCAGAACGCTTCTTACCCTTGCATTTGGGCCCATTCTTCACAGAGGAAGAAGAGCCCATAAAGAGGACGGGCTTGTCCTTCTTTATGGTCCCCTCGAACATTACGAGCATGTTCACCACCTCTTCAATGGTGGCTTCCAGCTTGTTCATGTTGAAGTTGACCACAAGGGGTTCGAATGCAGCAAGGAGTGAGAGGAGAAGCAGATCCACTGACAGCACATGTGAAAGTGTGATATCAAGGCCCACTAACTTTTCAATAAGCCCAATCATACGAACCCCATGCTTGCGGACCGAAGTCCCATCGCGCATGCGGCTCGTCATAAGCTCCTTGACAGTAGTGAACCTCTCAGTCCGAGAGTTCTCCCCAGACAGCTCTTTGAGATGAAGGTGTATGTCAGCAGCATACACGGTCTTCTCAAAGCGCCGCTGCATTTCATTTGACATTGATGCCATCATATAGCACCATGTCTTAAGCTCGTCATCCCACCATTTATTCAGCTTGGTCAGCTCCTTAGGGCTGATGTCGGCAGGGGCTTCCTTCGGAGGGCTCTTGTCTAACTTGTAGAGGAGCTTCTCCGAAGCCAATACAATATTGAGGTTTCGAAGCCAGTCTTGGTAGTTCAGACCAGTGAACTTGTTGCTATCCAGTATAGCAGCAAGTGGATTTTTGATCGAAGACATTATATAAGCAGTTTATACTGAAAGAAAAACAGACATGCATTACCAACTATTCATGAAAAACGCTAAGACATAAAACAAGGTCATTAAGTTTTATGAATTACCATCCCACTATTTTAGCGATTTCACCACCCTCTAATGAAATCTAGAAAGCTAGTTTCCTTAGTGGGTACACAGAGTACAATCAAGCGATCATGGTATCGAATAATATCAGCCAACCATGACTCTCAAAAGGTAGAGCCCAATTGCAACAGGTGCAACCTCCGTGTATTTACCTCACGTCCAGTAAGGGCCCAGTAATATGACGCCGATTACTATCACGTGTCAAAATGACCCATCAATGTCGAGTTATGATGGACGGTCTCCTTATCGTCCCCAATAATATGAGCCAATGTTAAAGGGAGTTCCAACCAACTCACAACGAGTGTCAATGACGTGTACAACTTTCCGGCATACATAATCCCCTCAATAATATGAGCCGGGCCATGTATGCGGATAGCATCGACGTACACTCATTGTTGATGGAAGGTAGGAAAATTTAAACAAATTTAAATTCCCTTAGTTTATCGAATAAACTTTTAATCTTGATATTAATTTTAAATCATATTTAAAATGAGGGATTTTAATTTTGAAAATTCGGTCTCATTAATTTTAAATCACAATTTTAAATGCGGATTCAACAAACATATATCGCATATATAAAATTTGGGATGATCGATAGCGAGAGCTATGCGGTCCGTGGTTACCAATCACGGACCTATGTCCAGTCCTAGGTGAAATGCAGTATGCAATGCAATCCTATTACATTTGCTTCCAGTTTTACAAATCTTCGGTCTACAATATCTTTGATCATCATCTCCACCATCTTCAAAAGTCCTCCTACTAAATCTAATGTTTACAATTAAATATACATGACACCTTGGGATATAATTTTAAAGGGGTGGGAACAGGCCATAAAACAGACCCACTTAGAAATAATATCAACAATATTACAACCAAAATTCGCAAAACCTAGCATACACCTAACACATTGGGCATGGCTCTCGATCATCCCAAACATACAATCAATTCAAATAATTGAAATAAATTAAATAATTAAATCAAATTTGATAATTTTCCAACAAAATAATATTTTAAGTATAAAATCACATTTTATAAATAAAATCATATTTTGTCAATTTTAATTGCATCATATTGGGCTTAAAACAATTTTAGGCCCAAAATCTCAAAATTTCCAAAAATTAATTTTGGTCCGACCAAAATGGCCCAATATCAAATATTGGCCCGAAAACTCTACCTGCGCGCACATAGCGCACAGGTGGGCGACAGGTGCCGCGTGCCACCGTGCACGACAATCGCGCACGGTGGCCGGCCATTGGCACTGTAGCTATGCGCAGATACAGTGCCACCGGGCGCACGTTACAGTGCCGCCGTGCGCACGCTACAGTGCCGCCGTGCCTTTTTTATATTTTTTTTATTTTCGAAAAATTTGTGATTTGATGCAATAAGGCACAAATTATGTATTGATAGATCCGAGCCTTGGCTCTGATACCACTGTTGGCGCAGTGGCGGATCCGGATCCCGTTCCCGGGGGCGCGGCGGAAGTTTCTAAATTTGCCCCGGAAACGTTCAATACATAACAAATAATGCAGTAAACATACATAGGATGTTTCAATGAAGGTTACCTTGCTGGAGTCTAGGCGCCTGGCTCCACCAGATTCACAGGGAAACTGGCACTTCATGGTTGGCGACGGTAGATCTCCTAATTCGGTCCACGACTGGAAACAAGACTCCTTCGTCAGTCTGCACTAGAAGAGCTGATGAATTTGACACGAACGGAATCTCCTCGTCGACGTGATCGGAACAAGTCCAATCACGTGAGCACCGGCGGCGGGCGGCGTGCGGCGGGCGGCGGCACGACGGACGGCGGGCGGCCGGTGGTGGTCGGCGGCCGTGGGAGAGGGAGTGCGGAGAGGGGGCGGCTACTCTTGTGTCTAGGGTTGTATCAAGTGTAGAAATTGTAGCCCTTGGTCTATTTTAATAAACATGTGATGGGCTTGGACCGGCCCAATGGACTTGGGTCAAGCCCATGTCCATATGCACATTCGGTTCATTACCACCACTGTGGCTTCATCATAATCTCGATCGCCGTGAAGATCGGACCGATCTACACAGTTTCCAAAACTGAGTATTATGATGTGAAAACAATTTTTCAGACCACCTAGTCCAAAATTGCAGTTTAGCCACTCCAACTTAAGGGAAATTGCAATTTGACCCCTGTTAACTTTTAGGAACTCGCACTCCCTAAATTCCTCCTCCTATTCTCAACACATTGAGCTCAGTTTCCGTGCGGGAATCATGAAGACAGTACTTGTGTGACCCTCAATGGTTCAGGGATACAGCTAGTCGTGGGCTCACAACCATTGTGACTCCGAAATCACAATTTCGGACCGACCCATCGGATCATGGTAAAGCGCCTAGCAACATCGCCCCATGATCCCCTAGGTATCACTGATAGTGCCTACAAGAACTAGTCTGTCGTGGTTAGCCTACAGTACGGTTCTTTCAACACATATATCCCGATCAGATCAACGACCATTGGTATATCGTGAGTCGTTAGAGATCCAATAGCTATGCATGCATCTCGGAGATCAAATAGTGACATCGCGTGTGGTACTAGGTAAACCCATTTACCTAAAACACATCTAGTACTCTGGCCAGAGATTTATCACACTATTATCTCCTCAGATAGCATAGGATATCCACGCATGAAAGCGAGCGGTGAATCTTTGACAAAGAAGCATCGACTCCTACATGCATCGGGACCTCACCCAATCTCGCCACCTAATGACCCCAGCTGAGTCGGTAAATGGTTCAAAGTGAGGCACCTATCATGTAGAGTCTCAATGACGTTTTGAGTAGTGAAGACTAATTAGTACAACCAAGACCTCGGACTTATCCACTCGACAAATGGTAACCACTGGGAAATTCCGAACGAGGGTAGTTCGATGATCACCAGGTCACTATCCATCTGCATTCTCAGAACATCACAATGTTCCCTACCAATGAAACATGGTACTTCACATCGCAGATGCTAGTCTCAAGCTCGGGCGGCCTTATCCTCATTTTGATGGCCCAATCGACTAGGAACTAGTTCAGAATACACAGTTACTATTAGATGTATTTTATGATAGCCATCATATCCACTATCACATCTAACATACACTATGTGTATTCTAGGTCTTTGTCCAACACAATTGTTAACATTATAACATAATGAAAATAAAGAACGCCATAAAAGAAAAGAGAATTTCATAAATAAAGATCGTTATACACAGAGTCAATAAAACCCACACGCCACAAGTTGGATAGTTGGGCATCTACTCTAACAGTGCTGCAACCACGAATCCGCATCCTCACAAGACTCGTCACCGTTAAAGATCTGGGGACTCATCCGTTGGAACCTAGCCATCACAATCTCCATGCTCTCCACAAGGGTTGTCAAGTCGTCAACTTCCTCCTCCACTCGCCTACCGACCACGGGAACGGAAACTACGCTGATCCTCGTTCTGATCTCCAGACTCGTCCTGAAACTGCCCTCTACCTCTACCCCTACGTCTAGACTGGCATCTATCTACGAAGGCACTAAACAGGATAAGATAACACTGAATAAGTACAGCATAGATAGTACATAACACAAACAATATGCAGTCACATAATCACATAGTCAGGCACAAGCAACACACAACACTTTCTGATCTCCAGACTCGTCCTGAAACTGCCCTCTACCTCTACCCCTACGTCTAGATGGCATCTATCTACGAAGGCACTAAACAGGATAAGATAACACTGAATAAGTACAGCATAGATAGTACATAACACAAACAATATGCAGCACATAATCACATAGTCAGGCACAAGCAACACACAACACTGTGCCTAGACTCAAGTGTGATCAAAGCAATCGAGCTTATCCCAGCTTAAGATCTGATACCAAAAATGTCAGGCCTCGTGCATACATCAGAGTGAACCACGCAAACACAAGAGGAAGCAACTAAAAAGTGGTTAAAATTTTTAGTTTTGGCCTGACTGAAAGATAACATAATTTAAAATACACAATACTCAAAATAATCTCAGTTTACTAATCCACAACAGCACAAATATTGAAGTACAACAAATGCCCAACGGCTGAATACAACACAAGTACAGAAAGACTACTAGCTATATAAGACTAAGCATCACACGAAGTGATACCGGTGTATACAAATATTGTATATATAACTGGGACACTCTAACCACCTCCTGGGGAACCACCAGCTGGATCATAACATCGACCAGCTGCAAATCCTAGAAAACCTGAACTACAGACAGGCAAACAAACACAACAGCCCCAGAAGGACCTCGGGGTTAAACCCCAGTACGGAGAGCAACTATAAAACAACAATGAATAGCAAAAGATATAATGCTAATGCTATGCATGAGGGACAATGCAACAGCCGAAGGCTACAACCAAAGAAGGGATCCAAGGAATTCAACAGCTGACAACAGATTCTGCGAAGAATGGTGGCCACTGGTGTGTGTACAAGCATACGGGAATTACCCGCTCATCTTTACACCACACCCGAATACCAGATGCATCAATAACTCAACATGTTGTTGCCCAACCCATGAACTGTGGTAGTTAACCACTCGGCGCATGAGGGCTAACAGACCAGCAGGAAGATGATAGTGCAGTATTGCCGCTCGCCCTCGCATCCTAGTAAGAAAATAGAGCAACAAAAAAGCACGGCTACAACAGCTGAAATGGAAATGATCATGCGCATGCAGTGCAACAGCTGAACATCATATAAAACAACAAGCAATGCACACACAACAATCAAACATAAATATCCATGCCAATTCAAGTCGTAATATAAGCTCAACAACTGTATCTCACCATCTCCTGAGCTACAATTACCACACACAGCTGCTACAATCAAGTATGAACACAGATCAGTCACCTGCTAAGCCAACACAAGCTACTGCTCAAAGACCGAAACATAAAACAACAACAGCTGAGAGCTACAACTCCACCAGCTCTTATCTACCTTCCTAAGTCAACAAAAAACTCTAACAAAGCTTAAAGGTAGCATTCTCACTTACCCCAACGAAACTACTGGCATGGCAGGGAACGCTTACGATAGCAAACTACACAAGGAAGATGTCTTAGCGATCCTGCGATCCTCTTCAAGCTCCTACAAAGCCTTCTAAAGAGGTATATAACGAAGCGCCTTAGCGAGATGAGTCCAACGCTACCACTCTCACTCTCGTCGGAGTTGTCTACCACCGGAAATTAGGACGGATAAGGTTACTGGGAACAATAACTAGGGTTCGCGACAAGATTTGCTATCGGGAAATATTTCTAAGTATGGGATCTGTTAAACAATAGAAGACCAAGTCTTCTCTTAAATACACTACTCAATCAGCAAATAGAAACAGGAAAAGATCCACCGACAAAATCAGTTGTCACAACTAATATTCCCAACCAGCAGCTGAAATCACGCATCAGCTTTTGCCTATCGCTAATAGAACAACCAGCAGCTGAATCTTTCAAACAACGCTAAGACTAAACAACGTCGCACCAACTTAACCAAACGACGTCGCAGAGGAACACGTAACCTCGCTACCAACAGCTGATCCACAAAACAGCAGCCGCAACGCATGAGATCTCTCAACAGCTGATGTCTATCATAACCAACAGCTGGTACAAAGCGTTCCAATCAAACGATGTCGTGTTAACTAATCCAAACGACGTTGTTCCGATACACGCTAATAAACATGCTAGCGAAACCAACAGCTGGTTCCTGCTCACAAAATGTCGTCGCTTCAGAGTCCTTAGCGCTCTCTGCTGATCATCTCAACTAACATACCAAAAGCTGATCACTCTCAACATCTGGTATCTCGCAAGAGCTGGATATGCGCTAACACACCAACTACTGAAATATCAACATCTGACGCGATCGCTCAACGACTGATTCCTACTACTACTGCTGATATCTTTCCAACTGCTGATTCCAACACTTAGGCAAATTCGATGTCTACGCCAAGCACATCGACCAACAGCTGGTCCAAACCCGACCAACACCTGCTTGTGAAAACACAGGTCTCACACTCGGGACTTAGTTTGTGGTAATTATAGCTCAAAACTGAGGTACGGATGTGAGATTGTTTTACAGCGTTTGAATTGGCATGGATATATGTGTTTGCTTGCTGATCTGCTATACTGTGTATGCTATTCGTTGGCTGTTTCTTTCTGTCAAATGAGTATACATGCATTTTTCATGTTGAGCTCAGATCTTGTTTAGCCGTGCCTTGTATTCTTGATCTGTGTGTACCACGATGCTTGTATTTGTGGACGAGCAGGTAACTCCTGTATACCACTTCTCCCTGCTGGGATCTGTTAGCCACTATGAGCGGAGTGGGTAGCTCTCACACCTCATGAGCTGGGAAACAGCGGGTTGAGTGCATTGTTGTGCATCTGGTACCGTGTGTTGAGACGAGTGGGTAGCTCCCATATACTCACACACCCTGTGGCCATTATTTCCTCTTTTATCTGTTGTCGTTGTTGAGATGTTCTTGAGATTCCCTTGGCTCCCTACCTTCGGTTGTAGCCTCATCTCATGCATAGCATTCGCATTTTATCTGCTGCTATCTTACTGTCGTTTTTCAATTGCTCTCCATACTAGGGTTTGAACTCATGTCCCTCTGGGGCTTGGTTTGTTTGTTTGCCTATTTATTGTCCATATTTCCCAGGTTTCTCAGTTGGTCGTGGAGTTGACCCAGCTGGAGGTACCCCGGGAGGTTCTTAGAGTGTCCCAGTTAGCGTATAGCATATATGTGTCTATACTAGTAGCCGGGGAATGCCCTGTGCTTTGATGTATCCAGTTGTATCCTGTGGTTCATGTATTTGCTACATATTGTACTGTGTTATTTTAACTGGGATATTTTGAGTATTGCAGTATTTTAAATTATGTTACCTTTCAGTCAGGCCAAAAGCAAAAATGTAGCCACTATTTTGTTGCTTCCGCTATTGTTTTGCGTGGTTTATCTCTGAGGTGAGCACGAGGCCTGAAATTTTTGGTATCAGAGCTTAAGCTGGGATAAGCTCGATTTCTTTTGATCACACTTGAGTCTAGGCATAGTGTTACTTGTTGCATGTGCATGACTATGTGACTTTTTGATTATGAGATAAAATTGTTGTTGTTTGATCTTACTCTCTTAGTGCCTTCATAGATGCCGCATAGACGTAGGGTTAGAGGTAGACGGCTGTTTTTGCAGGAATTCGAGGGTCAGAACGAGGAGGTGCAGCATAGTGGACCTTTTCGTAGACATGATAGATAGGTTGAGGACGAGGTTGATGAGCTGGCAGCCCGTGTGAACGACATGGAAACTATGATGGCGAGGTTGTAGCGGATGAACCATCAAAAGTTTAACGATGATGAGCGTAGTTCCGATGCGGAGTCTTGGTTGCAGCACATAACCGGGTTGTTTGATCATGTCAGGTACGATGACGAGCGTAGATTGAGTTTGGCTACGTTGCAGTTGAGGAAGAGTGCTGAGCGTTGGTGGAGAGGTGATTCTCGAGCGCTAGATGAGACTGGTGTAGGGATTTCGTGGAACAGTTTTTGTACTGCCTTTCGACAGGAGTACGTCCCTGAGTCCTATGTTAACGCAAGTGAGCGTGAGTTTGATAATCTGGTGCAGGGGACTATGTCCGTGGGAGAGTATGCGCGAAGATTTTGTTCTCTTCTTGTGTATGTTCCGCATATTTCTGGCCGAGAGATGGCAAAGAGGAACAAATTTTTGGAGGGACTAAATGAGGAGTTGTATTCTTTGGTGTTGGCAGGTTCACTGATGAGTTTTGCGGATGCGGTGGACAAGGCTATTGATATTGAGGAGGGACTGCAGAACCGTAGGTCTCGTGTTAGGCCGCAAGTGGTGCAAGGTAACCGTCCCATGGTTTCGGGGGAGCAACCTTCCCAGTCTGTGCAGTCATCCCAGCCACCCCAGCAGCAGGCAGCCCAACAGTCTGGTCACCATAGGTTTAGACCTCGTGGTCGTCAGTTCAAGAAGAAGTCTGGTTCTAGTTTTTCTGGCTCGGGAAGGTCTAGTATCGGTAGTTCCAAGATCGAGTTTTGTGGCCAGTGTGGAGGAAGGCATCCTACGGAGCAGTGTGTAGGTGTCCAAGGTTCGTGTAACATTTATGGACACTATGGACACTTCGTGAGAGTGTGTCCTTTGGCTGGATCCCAGCACAACGCTGCCCCACAGGAGAGTCGTGCGGGTGGATCGTCTCGTGGTCGTTCTTTTCCTGCTCCACAGCAGAGGTTGGGAGAGCCTCATTTTAGGCCGTTCCAGCAGCCTGGTCCTTCGACAGTTTGGACAGTCTTCCCAGCCCCAATTTTCAGGATTTCAGTTTTCCCAGGTGAATGCCATGACGAGGGAGCAAACGGAGGGCACACCTACAGGAGTGATCGTAGGTACATGCTTTGTATTTGATTTTCCTGCGCGTGTATTGTTTGATACAGGAGCATCGCATTCGTTTATTGCTGATGCATTTGTGGTTGAGCATGGTTTGCATACCACTTCTTTGAGTGAGGTTGTGTCTGTTGCAACCCCTGTCGGCGTGAGCATGTACTCCCAAGAGATGTTGTTGAATGGAATTCTTAGGTTTGATGAGAATGCGTTGTTAGCAAACTTGATCAGTCTAGTGATGTGGGAATTCGATTGCATAGTGGAAATGGATGTGTTGTCTGTATATAGGGCCACTGTGGATTGTTTCCATGGAGTTGTGCGTTTTAGGCCTCAGTCTGGCGATAAGTGGGACTTCCATGGCTCCGATTCCTGATCGAAGATTCCTTTAGTGTCTGCGATGGAGATGTTTAGCCTGTTGCCATTGGAGAATGCTGGATTTATGATCTATGCTCTACATGCGTCTTCTTCGTCGTGTGTGAAGATTAGTGATGTTCCTGTTGTTCGCAATTTTCCGGAGGAGATTCCTGGTTTTCCTCCGAAGAGGGAGATAGACTTCAGCATTGAGTTGGTGCCTGGTACAGCTCCTATCTCGAGAGCTCCATATCATTTAGCACCTGCTGAGTTGAGGGTGCTTAAGGTACAACTTAGCGATTTGTTGGAGAAAGGTTTCATTAGGCCGAGCAATGTCACCGTGGGGAGCGCCTATCTTGTTTGTGAAGAAGAAGGACGGGTTGATGAGGATGCATCGAATTTAGTAAGTTGAATAAGGCAACAGTGAAGAATAAGTACCCTTTGCCCAGGATCAATAATTTGTTTGATCAGCTTCAGGGTTCACCCATGTTTTCTAAGATCGATCTACGTTCGGGGTACCAGCAGTTGCACATTCGAGAGAAAGATATTGCGAAAACTGCATTTCGTACGAGGTACGGGCATTATGAGTTTTTGGTTATGCCTTTTGGTTGACGAATGCCCCCGCAGTTGTCATGGACCTGATGAATCGAGTCTTTAGATAATTCATCAATTAGTTTGTGATTGTGTTTATCGATGATATCTTTGTGTACTCTAAGACTCTGATGCAGCACAAAGAGCATTTGAGGTTGGTGCTACAGACCCTTCGAGACTCGCAGTTGTATGCTAAGTTTTCTATGTGCGAGTTTTGGTTAGACACAGTTGTATTTCTAGGTCATGTTGTTTCAACTGCAGGTATTTCTATGGATCCCAGTAAATTTGATGTTGTTGTTAACTGGGAGCGTCCCAAGAATGTTTCGAAGATTCGTAGTTTCTTGGGTTTGGCTGGCTATTATCGGTGTTTTATAGAGGGATTCTCAAGTATAGCTAAGCCTATGACGCAATTGACTCCAAAAGACAAGAGGTTTGTTTGGACTGAGCAGTGTGAGAACAGGTTTTTGTTGCTCAAATAGAAGCTAAATTTTGCCCCTGTGTTATAATTTTCGTCTGGTTCAGGTGGTTTTGTTGTTTTTTCAGATGCTTCGTTGAATGGATTGGGTTGTGTGTTGATGCAGCATGGTCGAGTCACTGCGTATGCTTCTCGTCAGTTGAAACTGCATGAGACTCGTTACGCAGTTCATGATTTGAAGTTAGCAGCAGTGGTTTTTGCTTTGAAGATTTGGCGCCACTAATCTGTATGACGAGCAGTTTGTGGTGTATTCATACCATAAGAGCCTTCAGTCTCTGATTTCTCAGTCAGATTTGAACATGAGACAGCGTAGATGGATGGAGCTGCTAAAGGATTTTGATTGCGATATCCAATATCAGCTTGGGAAAGTGAATGTAGTTGCTGATGCATTGAGAAGAAAGGCTCAAGTAGCTATGCTGGCTTCGTTGCAGATTTCGAAGGTCCACGAGCATCTAATAACTACTGGTTGGCGGTTTTACCCAGGTGAGGATTTTGTTGTGGTGTCTTCTTTTCAAATTGAGCAACAGATTGTTGTGAGCATTAGAGCAGCTCAGAGAACAGATCCATCTATTCATGAGTTGAAGTTGAGGGCTAGTGTCAGGCCTCGTGCTCACATCAGAGATAAACCACGCAAACACTAGCGGAAGAAACTGAAAAGTGGTTAAAATTTTTGCTTTTGTCCTGACAGAAAGATAACATAATTTAAAATAGTGCAATACTCAAAATATAAGTTAAAATACAACAATACTCAAGTAATCCCAGCAAGGTACAATCACATAGTACAACAATACAGCAAAGATAGACTGCCAACTACATAAGACTAAGCATCACCCGGGACATCCCACCCGCGGTGATACCAGTGCATATAAATACTATACATAACTGGGACACTCTAACCATCTCCTGGGGCACCTCTAGCCGGGGCAACTCCACGACCAGCTGAGTAACCTGGGAAACCTGAACGACAAACAGGCAAACAAATAAACCAAGCCCCAGATGGACATTGGGGTCAAACCCCAGCACGGAGAGCAACTATAAAGCAGCAACAAACAACAAGAATAAAATGCAGATGCTATGAATGAAGAGCGGGACAACAGCCGAAGGCTAAAACCGAATAAGGGAGACAAGGAACTCAAGCACAGATCAATGAAATCTGCAGAAGATATGTGGCCACGATGTGTGTAGGACATGTGGGAGGTACCCACTCACCCCTACTCGCACACCCTTACCGGATGTATCAACAGCTCAACCTACCGTTGCCCAATCTATGAACTGTGGTAGTTAGCCACTCGGCGCATAGGGGCTAACAAATCCCAGCAGGGAGATGAGAGTGCGGTATTGCCGCTCATCCTCGCATCCTGATAAGAAACAGAGCAACAACAACAAGGCATGGCTGCAATAGCTGAATGTAATATGCGTGTATGCAACAGTTAACAAAACAGATAACATAAAACATAAGCAACATCAACCATACACGGAAATTCACACAAACAGCAACCTCACAATTTATCCAAGCCATAATCACGCTGAAATACAAGCTCCAAATCCGTACCTCAAATCTGTTACGCTCACCACAACGGGGTCCCGAGAAATCTGGTACAAAACCTGCTAAACAACACGCATAATTCTCAGGGATGCTAACACAGAATCACAAACTGGGAGCTACACTCAACCAGCGATAATCCTACCTTCCTAACTCAACAGGAAGCTCAAATCAAAGCCTAAGGTATGATCTCATCAATTAACTCGAAGAACTACCTGAACGACGCTAACACACGAACGCTGGAGTTGCTTCACGATTCTGCTTCCAGCCAACTACAACCTCCAAAAGTTGTATATGATGAAGCACCTTCACGAGAGGAGTACAACGCTACCTCAATCGTTCAAAACAGCGGCCGGAAACGATGGAAATCGTCCGATAAAAGCTACGGTGAACAATGCTTAGGGTTCGAGACAGAGAACGATAATCGGGGAGAATATTCTAAGTATGGGATCTCATACTAATTCGAAGACCAAGTCTTCTATTAAATACGCTTCTCAAAAGCTGACAGAAACAGGAACAGATTTCACCGACAAACTCAGTTGTCACAACTAATATTCCGAACCAACTACTGAAATCTCGCATCAGTTGAGTCCTATCGCTAAACAGCAAATAACTAAAAACGACGTCGCACGGAGAGAAGGGACACGTCACCACAGGACACATCGCTCGCTAGCCACTTTTGCTCGCTAACCAATAGCTGATCACTCGCAACAGCTGCTCACTCGCAATAGCTGGATATGCGCTAATACACCAACAGCTGAATCTCCTAGCGCTAAGAAAAACGCTGTCGTTCCAACATATCAAAACGACGTAGTTATGATACCCACCAAGAAACACGCTAACGAGACCAACAGTTGATCAACAAACCAGCAGCTGGTTCCAGTTCACAAAACATCATCGCTCCAGGGTCCCTTAGCGCTCTCTGCTGACCATCGCAACTAAAACACCAACGACTGAAATCCACGTCAGCATTGCTGCTGCTTCCTAAACGAAACGCAACGACTGAATACCAACAGCTGACGCGATCGCTCGTCGACTGATGCAAAACCCAAACAAGTATCTCTCTCTCGACAGCTGATAGCATCTCAACTGCTGATTTCAACCGGAACAACACCTGATTGCAATAACACAGGTCTCACATCTCTCCCCCACTAAAACACGATTTCGTCCTCGAAATCAACAAGTCCAGGAACAACTCAACTGAACCCAAGAGTTCAAGATAACTGAGCAAACAAAAAATGACAACTAGGGAAAAGAGCAAACAAAACTAACCAACTACTGGAAACCGATACAACATATATGCAAACAGATGTGGCCACTCACGCTGCATCTTCTCTTCCAGCTCCCAGGTAGCTTCTTCCCTACCATTTTTGCTCCATTGCACCATTACCAAAGGAATTGTTTTATTTCTCAACTGTTTCTCTTTTCTGTCAAGGATCCGTAAGGGATATTCAACGTAACTCAACGTCTGATCTAGCTCAACCTCGTCAGTTCTCAATACATGAGACGGATCTGGCTCATACTTCATCAACATGGAAACATGAAAGACATCATGTAGAGAAGAAAATTTCTTGTGGCAACAACAGCCGATATGCCAAAGGGCCAGTCCTCTCAATAGTTTCATACGGACCAACATAACGAGGGGCTAACTTTCCCTTGTGACCAAAATGCATAACACTTCTGAAAGGAGAAACTTTAAGGAAAATGAGATCACCAACCTAAAACTCTAGAGGTCTACGCCTCCTATTAGCATAACTAGCTTGGCGATCTTGGGGAGCTTTCATCCACTGTCGAATCAAATCCACATGATCCTTCATCTGCTGCACAAAATCTGGGGAAGACAGCTGCTTCTCCCCCACTTCCTCCCAGCACACAGGCGATCTGCACTTCCTACCATACAATGCCTCAAACGATGCCATACCAATCGTCACTTGATAGCTGTTATTGTAGGAAAACTCAACCAAAGACAATGCGTCTTGCCAGCTACCACCAAAATCCATCACAACAGCTCGTAACATATCCTCCAACGTCTGGATAGTTCTCTCAGATTGACCATCTGTTTGGGGGTGATACGCTGTGCTCATAGCCAATCTGATACCCAAAGCTACTTGCAAACTCTTCCAAAACCTAGAAATAAACCTTGGATCTCGGTCAGAAACAATAGAAACAGGTACACCGTGCAATCTAACCACAAAATCGACGTACAGTTTCGCCATTTTATTCAAAGAAAACGTCATACCATAGGGAATAAAGTGTGCAGACTTAGGCAATCTATCGACTACAACCCAAATCGCATCACAACCTCTGCTGGAATGAGGCAAATGCGTCACAAAATCCATCGCTATGTGCTCCCAATTCCATTGGGGCACTTCCAAACTCTGCAACAGACCACCAGGTCTCATCCTTTCAGCCTTAACCATCTGACAGTTCAAGCAACGAGCGACAAAACAAGCAACGTCACTCTTCAAACCAGCCCACCAGAAGTGCGGATGTAACGTATGGTACATCTTCCGTGCACCAGGATGAACATTGTGTCTACTGCAATGCGCTTCTCTAAGGATCTCCTCCCGAAGATCTATCAAATTGGGCACAACCAAACGACCACGGAAACGCAAACAACCATTATACGAAACATAATAGTCTTCAAGCTGTCCAGCCCAGACCTTCAACTTCAACTCGTGAATGGAAGGATCTGTCCTTTGAGCCGCTTTAATGCTCGAAATAATCTGTGGCTCAACTTGGAAAGAAGAAACCACCATATAATCCTCAGTGTAAAACCTCCAACCAGTTGTGCTAAGATGCTCACAGTCCTTTGAAATATAGAACGACGCAAGCATCTTTTCCGGAGCCTTACTTCTCAACGCATCAGCCACTACGTTTGCTTTCCCAGGCTTGTATTGGATCTCACAGTCAAAATCCATCAGCAGCTCCATCCATCTGCGCTGTCTCATATTCAAGTCAGACTGCGAAAACAAATACTGCAAACTCTTGTGGTCCGAATACACCACAAACTGCTCGCCATACAGGTAGTGACGCCAGATCTTCAACGCAAGGACCACAGCTGCTAGCTCCAGATCATGAACTAGGTATCAAGTCTCGTGCGGTTTCAACAATCGTGAAGCATACGCAATGAATCGACCATGCTGCATCAACACACAGCCCAATCCATTGAGCGAAGCATCAAAACACACAACGTACCCACCTAAACCAGACGGCAAAGCCAACACAGGCGCATTAGTCAACTTCTCCTTGAGCAATTGAAAAGCATTCTCGCATTGCTCAGTCCAAACGATCCGCTTGTCTTTTTGAGTCAACTGAGTCATCGGCCTAGCTATACTAGAGAAACGCTCTATAAAACGACGGTAATAGCCAGCCAGAACCAAGAAACTACGAACCTCAAACACATTCCTAGGTTGCTCCCAGTTCGAAACTATAACGCCTAGGAATTTTCCTAGCTAGAATTCACCTGCCTTAATATTAGTTTCTCTTATTATAATAATTAATCATGTTTTTTTTATGTAATTTAATTATTTTATAAGGACAATTATTTTAGAATTTTAAGTTCAGGTGTTGCGAAGCCGGAACGGAGATGACTGGGAACACCGAGGTAAAACTGATTTCGTTTTTATAAAAATTATTTTTAGGACAATCCCTAAGATTGATAGCAATGTTTATTATTAGTGAAAATTTTTATAAAACCTTTAAATTTAACTTTTTCATATTCTATTTAAAAAAAAAAAGAGTTTAAA
>KQ990578.1:3243-14843 GCA_001598015.1 Dorcoceras hygrometricum | reverse complement strand
ATATGTACTGAGGATTCGAATTTATTTCCAGAAATGCTATGAAAGTTCTTCTTACAGTAGCTGTAATATTAGAATTTGATAACTGTGTGATTGGTAGTTGCTGGTTGAATCATTGGTATGATTTGATAGGCAACAGCTGATGGCATCGTTGTTGTTTTGATATTACAATTGTTAAGTTATGTATCCAGCAGCTGTATCTACATGTTAAGATTCAGCAGCTGTATGGTTATAGCGTTTACGAATGTTCTTTCTGTGGTTGTATTGTCGAAAATTGATGATTTTGTAATCGGTAGTTGCTGGTTGAATCAGTATAAAGTCTGGTTTAATAGGCGACAGCTGGTAGCAAAATCATTGTTTAGATAATGCAAGCGTCTTTGTAAATTTCAGCAGATACACTGTTCATCAGCAGATGCGTCTTTCTTTATTAATGTCAGCAGTTGTTTTCCTTTGATTAGAAATCAGCAGCTGCATTGTGATTTTGAATTCAGCAGCTGTATTTTCTTTGTTAGAATTCAGCAGTTGCTATATTCGTTTTAAGTACTGTTCATTCCAGCTGGTACTAGTCTTGCGACTGGTACTATTCAATTATATAATCGTGTTAGCACTTTTCCTTGCGACTGGTTGTAGCGACTGAGTTATGCGCTAACGACGTCGTTTCTTTAAGTCATAATAAGATCAGCAGGTAGTCTTGTTATTTCATCTCCTGATCACCCCAACGACATCGTTTCACTTTATGTTTATCTCGCGACTGGATTCTTGTTGCGACTGGTTCTTATTTGTTGCGACTGGTACTATTCATTTCAGTAGGTATTAGTCTTGCGACTGGTACTATTCATTTCAGCAGGTATTAGTCTTGCGACTGGTACTATTCCTTGCGACTAGTTTTCTTTCAACCAGTTCCAGTTTAACGATATGTTTCCAAAGTCGAATTCAATACTCAGTAAAGTTTTAAAAATAGGAAGCAAATGTTTAAAATGATGGAACCCGATGATTTACAGGAATGTTTAAAGAAAAGATTGTTAAGGAACAAAAAGATGTTTTAGATTATGGCATAGATGGTTACGGTCACCAAGGAGAAGGGTGAGCAGTTGTCGAATATGTCGACTGCCCTTTCATATGAGCTATATGCTAAAACTGATATCGGGAGCCATTTTGATCAAAGTGCAAATTGGACCACATAGAACTTATATGCCATGATCAACTGAAAATGAAATTGAAAGAAATGAGAAGCAGGGTTAGCATCCCCTGTTTCTGCAATTGAAATGTTTACGAAAATGATATTGAATATTGAAGTTCTTTAACATATGCATTGTACAGATGTCTGCCTGCGTTTTATGAAATTGTTATTACTCAGATTTTACTTGCTGAGCCTTTAGGCTCACTAGCTTTTAAAAATGGTGCAGGTACGACAACTGGTGGATGATCAGCTGGTGAAACTTGAAATCAGCAGATGGGTGGCGTTGTGTTTATCCAAGGCCTACGTTTTTCCGTGTCTAAGTTGTACCGTTTTGATTAAACCGCAATTGCAAAGTTATATAAAATACTTGGTTTTCCGCAAATGTTTTAGCAGTAGCGCGCAATTTAAGTACCTGCTGATTCTTGAGCTTGTCGTTTGTTTTGTTCTTTTCAAGTTATAGGAAATACAGCCTATAGCAAATGATCTTTTAGCCCTTCTTTTATTCGAAAATTTTTGTTTAACCCAATTCTCGTGGCCCCGTTGGGTCCGGGCGTCACAATACCGTTTCGATTATTGTTGCAAAATCGGCCGTTGGTATAAGAAAGCGACGTGCTGCTGGTTTATTTGAATAAAGAGGTAGTACCAGCTGAGGATACGTAACGACGTCGTTGGAATTAGTTATAACGACATCGTTTTGAGTTTTGAAATGTTGCGACTGGATTTATGTTGCGACTGGATTCCTGTTGTTGCGACTGGTTATTACAACAGCTGATTCTTGCGACTGCTGAAGAACAGCGGTAGTAGAACAGCTACTGAGGACGATCAACTGCAGTTGAGGAATCTGTTTATCGTTATCCACCTTCGAAGCGGTGGGAGTATATCTTGTTTGAATACTCAGCATGACACGTGGAACTCGAATTGAATACGTTGGAAATGCTGCAAGAAATACAGAGATCGTCGTCTATAAATAAGCGTGAATTTGAAATGCTGAGAACATCTTGATTTCAGCTATCGACCTTTGCTCTTGCGAGTGTCTCCGGAAGTGAGGAAAGAGCTTAAGAACACTGATTCAAGTATTTGAAAACAGAGGAACAAAGGTATAAATCTAGACAGAAGAGTCAGGAACTGTTTTGAGTTTTGAAATGTTGCGACTGGATTTATGTTGCGACTGGATTCCTGTTGTTGCGACTGGTTATTACAACAGCTGATTCTTGCGACTGCTGAAGAACAGCGGTAGTAGAACAGCTACTGAGGACGATCAACTGCAGTTGAGGAATCTGTTTATCGTTATCCACCTTCGAAGCGGTGGGAGTATATCTTGTTTGAATACTCAGCATGACACGTGGAACTCGAATTGAATACGTTGGAAATGCTGCAAGAAATACAGAGATCGTCGTCTATAAATAAGCGTGAATTTGAAATGCTGAGAACATCTTGATTTCAGCTATCGACCTTTGCTCTTGCGAGTGTCTCCGGAAGTGAGGAAAGAGCTTAAGAACACTGATTCAAGTATTTGAAAACAGAGGAACAAAGGTATAATCTGACAGAAGAGTCAGGAACTAGATTATTCGGGAATGATAGTTCTTGAGTATTCCGCTGAAATCACATACATATATGATTACTGTAACGCTCCAGATTTAACGACTGCCCCCACTGTACCAACACTGATTTTTTCAGCGTGTTTTGTCCTCACTCGCACGCACCCTGAGAAACTTCCCAGAGGGTCACCCATCCCAAAATTATCCCAAGCCAAGCACGCTTAACTTTGGAGTTCTTAGGTGATGAGCTCCCGAAAAGAAGATGCACCTTGTTGTTATGGGTAGTACCAATTAAATCTGATAAGCCTTCCTCAACTAACATCCATTACATCTATAACTTCTCATTCTCGTAATCCCTCTCATTCCGGTGTGGGATCGGTTCATTCATGTGCCCCTTCGCCTCTAGAAGCCTGCCAGGAGCCGCTCATTGTCCGTGAAACCTTTGGCACCGGCGATCACTCCCCGCCCTCTTTTGAGCCCCGGACCTCACAATTATTGTTCTTGATTTAGAACTTGAATTATGTGTGTGTCGATCCATCACAGGTAGTGGATCTTTTATATTTGCATGAGTTTGCATATTGAAGAGAATTGAATTGATTCTAATGCCCAGGACTGAGTTGGCCTGATTTTCGAAGCCGGAGATGGTTTCGATAGATGAATATTCATGTCAAGATCGGATACTAATCTTGATGGCGTCGAACTGATATGGAATCAATTCTGAGATCGAAGAAGAGAACTAGAATCATTTCATGTCATTGCATTTATTTACAGTTGATACACTGTTATGCATTTTATTGTTATTATGCGTACCTGCTGATTATATTGAGATGATTCTCATCGGAGTTTATCCGGCTGTTGTTTTGTTTTGTATGTGTGCATGACAACAGGAAGAAAGAACTAGTGGGGAGCAACTACGGGTAGCGAGAGATACTACCTAGACGCTATATCAGCAGCAAGAAGATGAAACACTAGCTGATAGTCTAGATGTTTGGACGACTGGTCTTAAGTTGCTTACGCCTGGTTTTGTATATAAGACTTAAACGTGTACTAGTTAACTTAGCTTGTAACCGTTGTAAACTTTGAAGTTTTTGTATAAAGGAATCATGTTTACGCTACCAGCTGAGTTGATTATGCTTCTGCTGGTCGAATTTTTTTTTTTTTTGTACGTTATGTATAAACCAGATTAGATTGTTAAACTTGTTTAGTTTACATTAATAACCCACTGATTAAGATTAGAAGATTAATTGTGAGCAGAGAGCCTCACAACAGGTGGTATCAGAGCGTTACTACATTAGTGAGATCTTTGAACTAGATGAGTGGGGTAGATCGAGTTCTTCCTATGATGAATTGCATGCTTGTGTGGTATATGTCTTACTGTTTTTGAAGTTATATCACATGATTCTTGTGAATAAATGGTAAGAATATACCGACGAATTATGTGAAGTACATGCGTTGGAAGTGATTAACAGCATGTATTGAGTGAAGTATGAATCATCACTCGATCTCTTGAGCAGCAGTACATTGATGTATGCTAATCAGAGGAGGGACTGAAATTGATTTGTTATTGTTTGATGAGAAATGATAAACACGTCTGTTTGATTCTTAGATATGCCTCCTCTAAGAATCACAAATCGGCAGACAGAACAGGGCAGTACATCTACTGAGGTTTTGAATGCAGCTGCTACTCCAATGGAGACTTTGTTAAAACGATTCCAGTCGTTTAATCCACCAACGTTGACAGGAACCGAAAGTGCTATTGATTGCGAAAACTGGTTAGAAGATATAGAGCAGTTATTCGAAGCACTTGAGTACACTGATGAACGTCGGGTGAAAGTAATTATACATCAGCTGATGGTATTGGGAAAAGCTGGTGGGTAGCAACAAAGAAAGCGCTTGAAAATCAGGGTACTGTGATTACATGGGCAGTATTCCGAACCGCATTCTATCAAAGGTTCTTCCCAGTATCGTATAGGAAGGATAAAGGAGTGGAATTTGCGAACTTGCGACAAGGGCAGTTGAATATAGAGGATTACGTTGCCAAGTTCACGAGTTTGCTGAAATTTGCACCACACGTTGCTATGAATGATGAAGCACAAGCGGATCAATTCATTAATGGATTGAATCCAGATGTATTTACCTTGGTAAATACAGGAAGACCAAATACTTTTGCTGATGCGTTGAACCAGGCAAAAGGAGCTGAAGCTGGATTACTAAGACAGCGAAGAGCACAATTTGTGCCAGCAGCAGCCAAAGCAGCAGAGAATCCACAGATTCCACCACCTCCTCGCTTTGATGCTGGAAGCAGCAGCAGTTAACCAGCCGGGACATTTTGCGAGAATATGTCCTCAACGTAATTCTGGGAATTTCCAGAATTCAGCAGCAGCAAGAACAATGCCAGCACCCGAAAGGTCCTCTGTACAATCTTATCAACCTCAAAACCAGCAACAAAGTAGACAAGGAGGAAGCCAGACAGTGAGTCAACCTCCTAAGCAACAAGAAAAAGTGTTTGCATTGACCGAAGAGCAAGCACAGGCAGCCCCAGATGATGTTATTTCAGGTAACTGCTACTTGTGCAACTTTACAGCGTATGTCTTAATTGATACTGGTGCCTCACATACCTTCATTTCCAAGCATTTTGTAATATCACATAAGTTGTCCGCTGAACCTTTAACTGAAATAGTATCGGTTTCTTCACCTCTAGGGAAGGGAATGGTATCGATCACAGCGGTTAGAAATTGTGTATTACAGTTTGAGGGTCACACAATTGAAATTGATTGTATTGTGCTTGGATTATCTGATTTTGATTGTATCGTGGGCATTGATATGCTAACCAAGTATAGAGCAACAGTGGATTGTTTTCAGAAAGTGGTTCGATTCAAACCAGAGAAAAATGATGAATGGAAATTTTATGGTAAGGGATCACGAGCCAGAATTCCTTTGATCTCGGCTATTACAATGAATAATCTATTGCAGAAAGGAGCGGAGGGATTTCTGATTTATGCAATAGATACAAAGAAAAGTAGCCCGAATCTGGTTGATATACCAGTAGTGTGCGAGTTTGCTGATGTGTTTCCTGATGAGATCCCAGGATTACCTCCATATCGAGAGGTAGATTTCAGCTTTCAATTGATGCCAGGCACAAAACCAATATCGAAAGCACCATATAGAATGGCACCAATTGAGTTGAAAGAATTGAAAGATCAGCTGGAGGATCTTCTCACCAAAGGATACATTCGACCAAGTGTTTCTCCTTGGGGTGCTCCAGTACTATTTGTGCGAAAGAAAGATGGATCAATGAGGCTATGTATCGATTATCGACAATTGAACAAAGCAACTGTAAAGAATAAATATCCTTTGCCACGAATAGATGATTTATTTGATCAGTTGCAAGGTTCGACAGTATATTCAAAGATCGATTTGAGATCAGGATATCATCAACTGCGAGTATGAGATGAAGATATATCGAAGACTGCCTTTCGAACAAGATACGGTCACTATGAGTTTGTAGTTATGCCATTTGGATTGACTAATGCACCAGCAGTGTTTTTTAGTTTAATGAACCGAGTCTTCCAAAGATATCTCGATGATTTTGTGATTGTATTTATTGATGATATTCTAATCTATTCGAAGAATCTGAATGATCATGCGAGTCATCTTCGAACAGTGTTGCAGACTTTGAGAAATGAAAAGCAGTATGCGAAGTTGTCGAAATGTGAGTTTTGGCTACAAAGAGTTGTATTTCTTGGGCATATTATCTCTGGAGCTGGAATTTCAGTTGATCCCAGTAAGATAGAAGCAGTAATCAATTGGCCTAGACCAAAATCTGTGCCTGAAATTCAAAGTATTTCTTGGGCATATTATCTCTGGAGCTGGAATTTCAGTTGATCCCAGTAAGATAGAAGCAGTAATCAATTGGCCTAGACCAAAATCTGTGCCTGAAATTCAAAGTTTTATGGGTCTTGCAGGGTATTATCGCCGATTTATTCAGGATTTCTCGAGTATTGCAAAGCCTATAACTCAGTTGACACAGAATAATGCGCCCTTTGTTTGGTCAGAAGCATGCGAGAACAGTTTTCTTGAGTTGAAAAAGAGATTAACTACTGCACCAGTGTTGACAATTCCTGTAGGTATTGGTGGATTTGTAGTATATTGCGATGCGTCTCACCAAGGATTTGGATGTGTTTTAATGCTGCGCGGTCATGTGATTGCATACGCCTCAAGACAGCTAAAACCTCATGAAATTCGCTATCCAATTCATGATCTTGAATTAGCAGCTATCTTGTTTGCATTAAAGATGTGGCGACATTATTTGTATGGTGAGAAATTTGAGATCTTTTCTGACCATAAGAGTCTGAAGTATCTGTTTTCCCAGTCAGAATTGAATATGAGACAAAGAAGATGGCTGGATTTATTGAAAGATTTTGATTGTGAAATCAAGTATTATCCAGGAAAGTTGAATGCAGCAGCTGATGCTCTGAGTAGGAAGATATGCTCTTTATCTTTAACTACGATTGGAGTGTCGAATTTGGTAGAAACTTGCTGCATTTCTGGATATGTATTTGAAACAGAAAGGAAACCAATGAGAATTTGTGCTATCAGTGTTGAACCTGAACTGCTGATTCGAATTAAGGAAGAACAAAAGAGAGATTTGAATATCCAGAAATCAATTGAGCTGGTGAAAGCAGGACATCAATCTGAGTACCGTATCAACAAAGAAGATGTGTTGTATGTGAATAGAAGACTTGTTATTCCAGATATTAAGGAGTTGAAAGATCAGATTTTGAATGAAGCTCATAGAAGCAAATTCAGCATTCACCCTGGTGGCAGAAAGATGTATAATGATTTGAAGAAACAATATTTGTGGAAACAAATGAAGACTGATGTGGCTGAATTTGTTTCAAAATGTTTGAATTGTCAGCAGCTAAAAGCGGAAAGAAAGAAACCTGCTGGTTTATTACAGAGTCTATCAGTTCCTGAATGGAAATGGGATCATATTTCCATGGACTTTGTAACGAAATTGCCAAAATCATCCAGAGGTTGTGATGCAATTTGGGTGATTATCGATAGGTTGACAAAATATGCGTGTTTTATTCCTTATCGAATGACCTATCGACATAATCAAATGGCAGATTTGTATGTTAGAGAAGTGGTAAGACTGCATGGAGTACCAAAATCAATTGTGTCTGATAGAGATCCCAGATTTACTTCTCATTTTTGGAGTAGTCTTCAGCAAGCACTGGGTACAAAACTACATCTAAGCACTGCTTATCATCCTCAAACTGATGGGCAATCTGAAAGAACAATTCAGACCCTTGAAGATATGCTTAGAGCAGTAGTATTAGATTTTGGTATGTCATGGCAAGATTTATTACCGCTTGTGGAATTTTCATACAACAACAGTTATCAAAACAGCATTGAAATGGCTCCGTTTGAAGCGTTGTATGGAAGGAAGTGTCGTTCACCATTGTATTGGGATGATGTTTCAGAAGTACCTGAGTTAGGACCAGACTTGATTAAAGAGATGACTGAGAAAGTAAAGTTGATTCAGCAGAGAATGCGAACAGCACAACATAGACAAGCCAAGTATGCGAATACCAGACGAAGACCTTTGAGTTTTGAAACAGGGGACAGAGTATTCTTGAAAATCTCTCCTTTCAAGGGTACAATCAGATTTGGAAAACGGGAAAAATTGTCTCCTAGATTCATTGGTCCTTATGAAATTTTGGAGAAGATAGGTGCTCTCGCATATCGACTGGCTTTACCCCCATCCCTTTCGGGAATACATGATGTTTTTCATGTATCTATGTTGAGAAAGTATATTCCTGATAGTTCTCATGTTATTCCTGCTGAAGAAGCTGAGTTGGATGAAACTTTGAGCTATTTTGAACAACCAATTCAGATTCTTGATCGGAAAGACAAACACCTTCGAACGAAGACGATTCCATTAGTGAAGATTCAATGGAATCGACATGGCATAGAAGAAGCAACGTGGGAAGTGGAAGATGACATGAAACAACGATTCCCGTATCTCTTTCAATAAGGTTAGCTCTTGTTCAGCATCAATTCCTCCTTATGTTCATATATATATATAGTGACTGCTGATGAGTTCGAGGACGAACTCGAATCTTAGAGGGGGAGAAATGTAATGCCCAGAATCATTAAGAAGAGGATTAGTCGAGTAATTTCGACATTTACGAATTGAGGAAGTTTTATTATGAGCTCGGATTTCTTCTGGAAGTGTTGGGTGATTCAAGAACTGGGTATCGTTAAAATATGTTAAGTATGAGAACCAGGCGAAGTAACCAGACTAATCGATTTGATAAAGTCAGCAGCAGGTTACTGTAGCTCGCGACTGGTAGAATTTTGAAATTCAGTTGAAGCATTAGTGTTGATTTCAGCTGGAAACAGACGCGCGAATAGAAGGGTCAATGAGAAATCGCCACGTGTTAGTTACTGTTACGCACGAGGAATCAGCAGCAAGAGTTTCTTACGCATCTGCTGGTTTATGTACCTGCTGGTTTTGATGTATACCTGCTGATTGATAATGTATCGGCTGGGTGATGAGGTGCGACGTCGTCGTTTCGATATTAAACGCAAACCAGTCGAGGTGAAAATAGGTCCAGCTGAGAGAATAATACGACAACGTTTTGACTTATGGCTATGAGCCTCGATACGATTTCGTTTAGCAACCAGACGAGGAATTTGCAATCAGTCGAGAGATTTTGGTATCTGCTGATTATCCAGTCGAGGGAATGATGCGACACCGTTTTTATTATAAACAAGAAATGTTGATACGATACCGTTTCGATTATTGTTGCAAAATCAGCCGTTGGTATAAGAAAGCGACCAGCTGCTGGTTTCTTTGAATAAAGAGGTAGTACCAGCTGAGGATACGTAACGACGTCGTTGGAATTAGTTATAACGACATCGTTTTGAGTTTTGAAATGTTGCGACTGGATTTTTGTTGCGACTGGATTCCTGTTGTTGCGACTGGTTATTACAACAGCTGATTCTTGCGACTGCTGAAGAACAGCGGTAGTAGAACAGCTACTGAGGACGATCAACAGCAGTTGAGGAATCTGTTTATCGTTATCCACCTTCGAAGCGGTGGGAGTATATCTTGTTTGAATACTCAGCATGACACGTGGGACTCGAATTGAATACGTTGGAAATGCTGCAAGAAATACAGAGATCGTCGTCTATAATTAAGCGTGAATTTGAAATGCTGAGAACATCTTGATTTCAGCTATCGACCTTTGCTCTTGCGAGTGTCTCCGGAAGTGAGGAACAGAGCTTAAGAACACTGATTGAAGTATTTGAAAACAGAGGAACAAAGGTATAATCTGACAGAAGAGTCAGGAACTAGATTACTCGGGAATGATAGTTCTTCAGTATTCCGCTGAAATCACATACATATATGATTACTGTTCTTGATTTAGAACTTGAATTATGTGTGTGTCGATCCATCACAGGTAGTGGATCTTTTATATTTGCATGAGTTTGCATATTGAAGAGAATTGAATTGATTCTAATGCCCAGGACTGAGTTGGCCTGATTTTCGAAGCCGGAGATGGTTTCGATAGATGAATATTCATGTCAAGATCGGATACGAATCTTGATGGTGTCGAACTGATATGGAATCAATTCTGAGATCGAAGAGGAGAACTAGAATCATTTCATGTCATTGCATTTATTTACAGTTGATACACTGTTATGCATTTTATTGTTATTATGCGTACCTGCTGATTATATTGAGATGATTCTCACCGGAGTTTATCCGGCTGTTGTTTTGTTTTGTATGTGTGCATGACAACAGGAAGAAAGAACTAGTGGGGAGCAACTACGGGTAGCGAGAGATACTACCTAGACGCTAGATCAGCAGCAAGAAGATGAAACACTAGCTGATAGTCTAGATGTTTGGACGACTGGTCTTAATTTGCTTACGTCTGGTTTTGTATATAAGACTTAAACGTGTACTAGTTAACTTAGCTTGTAACCATTGTAAACTTTGAAGTTTTTGTATAAAGGAATCATGTTTACGCTACCAGCTGAGTTGATTATGCTTCTGCTGACTTACGCTTCTGCTGGTCGAAATTTTTTTTTTTTTAGTACGTTATGTATAAACCAGATTAGATTGTTAAACTTGTTTAGTTTATATTAATAACCCACTGATTAAGTTTAGAAGATTAATTGTGAGCAGAGAGCCTCACAGCAAATGAGGCATCGATTGACAGTGAGAATTATACCGCCTGGTGGGAGGCCATTTATCTTTGAGGCGGCCAGATGCAGACAGATGCCACGAGTGATATCTTGCATCCAGGCAAGAAAGCTCATGAGGAGGGGCTGCCAGGGATTTCTAGCTAGTGTTATATCCGTACCGGAAACAGCCGATCGAGTAATCGAAGAGGTAGAGGTGGTAAGGGAGTTTCCCGATGTGTTCCCTGACGATATTTCTGGTGTTCCACCCGAGAGAGAGGTGGAGTTTTTGTTAGAGTAGATGCCCAACTAGCCAACTTGTGGCGTGTGGGTTTTGTTGACTCTTGTACAAACAATCTTTATATATGATATTCTCATTATTTTATATGGCATTCTTTACTTTCATTATGTGTGTAATGATTTACAATTGTGTTGAGTAAAGACCTACAATACACTAAAGCGTATGTTAGATGTGATAGTGGGTATGACGGCTATCATGAAACACATCTAATAGTCGCTGTGTATTCTGAACATGTTCCTAGTCGATTGGGCCGTCAAAATGAGGATAAGGCCGCCCGAGTTCGAGACTAGTATCTGCGATGCGAAGTACCATGTTTCATTGATAGGGAACATTGTGATGTTCTGAGCATACAGATAGATAGTGACCTGGTGATCTATCGAACTACCCT
>KQ990577.1:26648-45504 GCA_001598015.1 Dorcoceras hygrometricum | reverse complement strand
TGAAGGCCAGATCTATTTTAATATAGAACCGGTTTTTCGCTTGATGAACTGTCGGGATGCGCGAGTCTCGGGCAGATGCCAAGCTTCTATTTTCGTTGTGCTGTAAGATCACTTGGAGCGAGGCTCAGTGACAAGCACATGGGGCGAGATAGAAGAATGAAAAATCTGAGCTGTTCTCTGTACTGGTTCTTCATATACTTAAGCAACTCAGTAGCACATGTCATTTGAAATATTTGTTTGCTCTGATTTGGTTTTAAATGTTCTGTTTTTGCGGATTTCCAGCTGATGCAAAATTTTGAAGTTTAAAAAATGATTTGAGCTCATGTTATAAAAGACAGGGAGAGTGGCGTCACTGTCTTCTGTAATTTTGAGTAATGCATCAGCTTCTCTTTTGAAAATCATATATTGTTGCATATGGTGCTTCCCATAGCAGTTTTGTTTTTCAAAGATTGAAACTCCTGCTGTTTCGTTGTTTTTGTTGAAACAGTGTAGGGAGAGCTTTTGTTTTTAAAATCGGGAAGTCCAGCAGTTCATTCTCTTTTTGATTCCCACAAAAAGGGAGAGAATTGTTAGATCATGCATTGTTTGTTTGAGGTTTTGTGTAAATCAAAAAGGGAGAGATTGTTGGATCTGTTTTGACAGATCCTAATTAAGTTTTGAATTACACAAAACCTGTTATTGTGTTTCTAACAATTCTATTTAAGTGTACAGGTTTTAGAAACAAAGAAGACGATCAGCAGCAGCTATATTTGTTCAGCAGTTGGTTCGCAATATTATCGATCAGCAGATGGTTTGGTGATTCATGGAATCAGCAGTTGAATTAGCAATGGAGACGTCCAGAGTTATATCAGCTGTTCGTTGAAACGATGACAACCAGCTGAAGAGCTAAAGTGCGAAGCGAACCAGCTGGACTTTGTATTAAGAAGCTTGCTGAAGAAAGCTATCGAAGAAGAAGATTCAAGATATAAGTACTGCTGACGAATCTGTTAGCAGTCGCAAAGATATAAGTACTGTTGATGAATCTATCAACAGTCACTATTGAAGAAGAAGAAGATTTCATTTATAAGTACTGTTGATAAATCTATCAACAGTCAAATTTTAATCATTTCATTTGTCTATAAATAGGCTTGTAATCTTCATTGTAAAAACACACAAATATATACAAATTCTCTCTCAATTCTCTTCTCTCTAAATTAAGAAAATTATAGAGAAATAATAATTTCCTATTAATATAAAATTAAGAGTTCATTTGGAGCAATTAAGGAGCAATCAAGGTTATTACAAAGGTAATTATTTACTTTAGTTTGTTAATGTTTCTTTTAATTTATAACAGTGCCCAAATTAACGTCATGAAAAAAAGATTATTAAATTAAATATCCTTTTAACAATACCTGTTAGAACAATTAGGTTCATAAGCTTCTAAGCATATTTATTTAAAAATGTAAAACCAATCAAAGTGCTAATTAAAATTATCTCATATACTAATAAAATTTGTTTTAATCATTAAAGTATTCTATGTGGAAAAGTGAAAGGTCGCTGGGTTACGTGTCATGCTAGACTGCAGTCGACTCAAGAATCCAGTCTGTTGGATCTGTTTTGACAGATCCTAATTAAGTTTTGAATTACACAAAACCTGTTATTGTGTTTCTAACAATTCTATTTAAGTGTACAGGTTTTAGAAACAAAGAAGACGATCAGCAGCAGCTATATTTGTTCAGCAGTTGGTTCGCAATATTATCAATCAGCAGATGGTTTGGTGTTCATGGAATCAGCAGTTGAATTAGCAATGGAGACGTCCAGAGTTATATCAGCTGTTCGTTGAAACGATGACAACCAGCTGAAGAGCTAATGTGCGAAGCGAACCAGCTGGACTTTGTATTAAGAAGCTTGCTGAAGAAAACTATCGAAGAAGAAGATTCAAAGATATAAGTACTGCTGACGAATCTGTTAGCAGTCGCAAAGATATAAGTACTGTTGATGAATCTATCAACAGTCACTATTGAAGAAGAAGAAGATTTCATTTATAAGTACTGTTGATGAATCTATCAACAGTCACTATTGAAGAAGAAGAAGATTTCATTTATAAGTACTGTTGATGAATCTATCAACAGTCACTATTGAAGAAGAAGAAGATTTCATTTATAAGTACTGTTGATGAATCTATCAACAGTCACTATTGAAGAAGAAGAAGATTTCATTTATAAGTACTGTTGATGAATCTATCAACAGTCACTATTGAAGAAGAAGAAGATTTCATTTATAAGTACTGTTGATGAATCTATCAACAGTCACTATTGAAGAAGAAGAAGATTTCATTTATAAGTACTGTTGATGAATCTATCAACAGTCACTATTGAAGAAGAAGAAGATTTCATTTATAAGTACTGTTGATGAATCTATCAACAGTCACTATTGAAGAAGAAGAAGATTTCATTTATAAGTACTGTTGATGAATCTATCAACAGTCACTATTGAAGAAGAAGAAGATTTCATTTATAAGTACTGTTGATGAATCTATCAACAGTCACTATTGAAGAAGAAGAAGATTTCATTTATAAGTACTGTTGATGAATCTATCAACAGTCACTATTGAAGAAGAAGAAGATTTCATTTATAAGTACTGTTGATGAATCTATCAACAGTCACTATTGAAGAAGAAGAAGATTTCATTTATAAGTACTGTTGATGAATCTATCAACAGTCACTATTGAAGAAGAAGAAGATTTCATTTATAAGTACTGTTGATGAATCTATCAACAGTCACTATTGAAGAAGAAGAAGATTTCATTTATAAGTACTGTTGATGAATCTATCAACAGTCACTATTGAAGAAGAAGAAGATTTCATTTATAAGTACTGTTGATGAATCTATCAACAGTCACTATTGAAGAAGAAGAAGATTTCATTTATAAGTACTGTTGATGAATCTATCAACAGTCACTATTGAAGAAGAAGAAGATTTCATTTATAAGTACTGTTGATGAATCTATCAACAGTCACTATTGAAGAAGAAGAAGATTTCATTTATAAGTACTGTTGATGAATCTATCAACAGTCACTATTGAAGAAGAAGAAGATTTCATTTATAAGTACTGTTGATGAATCTATCAACAGTCACTATTGAAGAAGAAGAAGATTTCATTTATAAGTACTGTTGATGAATCTATCAACAGTCACTATTGAAGAAGAAGAAGATTTCATTTATAAGTACTGTTGATGAATCTATCAACAGTCACTATTGAAGAAGAAGAAGATTTCATTTATAAGTACTGTTGATGAATCTATCAACAGTCACTATTGAAGAAGAAGAAGATTTCATTTATAAGTACTGTTGATGAATCTATCAACAGTCACTATTGAAGAAGAAGAAGATTTCATTTATAAGTACTGTTGATGAATCTATCAACAGTCACTATTGAAGAAGAAGAAGATTTCATTTATAAGTACTGTTGATGAATCTATCAACAGTCACTATTGAAGAAGAAGAAGATTTCATTTATAAGTACTGTTGATGAATCTATCAACAGTCACTATTGAAGAAGAAGAAGATTTCATTTATAAGTACTGTTGATGAATCTATCAACAGTCACTATTGAAGAAGAAGAAGATTTCATTTATAAGTACTGTTGATGAATCTATCAACAGTCACTATTGAAGAAGAAGAAGATTTCATTTATAAGTACTGTTGATGAATCTATCAACAGTCACTATTGAAGAAGAAGAAGATTTCATTTATAAGTACTGTTGATGAATCTATCAACAGTCACTATTGAAGAAGAAGAAGATTTCATTTATAAGTACTGTTGATGAATCTATCAACAGTCACTATTGAAGAAGAAGAAGATTTCATTTATAAGTACTGTTGATGAATCTATCAACAGTCACTATTGAAGAAGAAGAAGATTTCATTTATAAGTACTGTTGATGAATCTATCAACAGTCACTATTGAAGAAGAAGAAGATTTCATTTATAAGTACTGTTGATGAATCTATCAACAGTCACTATTGAAGAAGAAGAAGATTTCATTTATAAGTACTGTTGATGAATCTATCAACAGTCACTATTGAAGAAGAAGAAGATTTCATTTATAAGTACTGTTGATGAATCTATCAACAGTCACTATTGAAGAAGAAGAAGATTTCATTTATAAGTACTGTTGATGAATCTATCAACAGTCACTATTGAAGAAGAAGAAGATTTCATTTATAAGTACTGTTGATGAATCTATCAACAGTCACTATTGAAGAAGAAGAAGATTTCATTTATAAGTACTGTTGATGAATCTATCAACAGTCACTATTGAAGAAGAAGAAGATTTCATTTATAAGTACTGTTGATGAATCTATCAACAGTCACTATTGAAGAAGAAGAAGATTTCATTTATAAGTACTGTTGATGAATCTATCAACAGTCACTATTGAAGAAGAAGAAGATTTCATTTATAAGTACTGTTGATGAATCTATCAACAGTCACTATTGAAGAAGAAGAAGATTTCATTTATAAGTACTGTTGATGAATCTATCAACAGTCACTATTGAAGAAGAAGAAGATTTCATTTATAAGTACTGTTGATGAATCTATCAACAGTCACTATTGAAGAAGAAGAAGATTTCATTTATAAGTACTGTTGATGAATCTATCAACAGTCACTATTGAAGAAGAAGAAGATTTCATTTATAAGTACTGTTGATGAATCTATCAACAGTCACTATTGAAGAAGAAGAAGATTTCATTTATAAGTACTGTTGATGAATCTATCAACAGTCACTATTGAAGAAGAAGAAGATTTCATTTATAAGTACTGTTGATGAATCTATCAACAGTCACTATTGAAGAAGAAGAAGATTTCATTTATAAGTACTGTTGATGAATCTATCAACAGTCACTATTGAAGAAGAAGAAGATTTCATTTATAAGTACTGTTGATGAATCTATCAACAGTCACTATTGAAGAAGAAGAAGATTTCATTTATAAGTACTGTTGATGAATCTATCAACAGTCACTATTGAAGAAGAAGAAGATTTCATTTATAAGTACTGTTGATGAATCTATCAACAGTCACTATTGAAGAAGAAGAAGATTTCATTTATAAGTACTGTTGATGAATCTATCAACAGTCACTATTGAAGAAGAAGAAGATTTCATTTATAAGTACTGTTGATGAATCTATCAACAGTCACTATTGAAGAAGAAGAAGATTTCATTTATAAGTACTGTTGATGAATCTATCAACAGTCACTATTGAAGAAGAAGAAGATTTCATTTATAAGTACTGTTGATGAATCTATCAACAGTCACTATTGAAGAAGAAGAAGATTTCATTTATAAGTACTGTTGATGAATCTATCAACAGTCACTATTGAAGAAGAAGAAGATTTCATTTATAAGTACTGTTGATGAATCTATCAACAGTCACTATTGAAGAAGAAGAAGATTTCATTTATAAGTACTGTTGATGAATCTATCAACAGTCACTATTGAAGAAGAAGAAGATTTCATTTATAAGTACTGTTGATGAATCTATCAACAGTCACTATTGAAGAAGAAGAAGATTTCATTTATAAGTACTGTTGATGAATCTATCAACAGTCACTATTGAAGAAGAAGAAGATTTCATTTATAAGTACTGTTGATGAATCTATCAACAGTCACTATTGAAGAAGAAGAAGATTTCATTTATAAGTACTGTTGATGAATCTATCAACAGTCACTAAAGCAGTTGACGAATTATCAAAGTTGGATGTCAACTGCTGAGCTCAATTCAAATGGAGAAAGCGACAGAAGACTGCAAAAGAAAAGGACGCAAGTACTTTTACTTTTCAGAGGAGCGTTGCACAATTATAGAAAGAAGACAAGATAGCCTTCTGGAGCGCTGAAGAATTTTGGAAGCTTTCCAACGGGAAGATATTTACAGAGGCTATATATTGGAGGCGACGCCAATTGAAGATGAGTTCTGGTCCTGCAGTTCAGAGCGAACGAGACGCTATGCGTTCGTTCAGTTGGTGCTACTACAATACTGTGGGAAATATTCATTGTTCATACAGTGCACCAACAGAGGGAAAATAATCTGAAGTGAAGCTGTCAACTAATCATTCGAGAGAGAGTTTCATTGCAGTTGACAGTGTAGCTAGAATTAGCTTGTTAGAGCATTTCCCTCGTGTGTGAGAAAAACAGAGAGTTGAGCGTTCATTGTATAAATCTCACACACCCGGATTCATTCACATCTGTATGTGAATGAATCTCGAAATATGTTAACAGATACCGTCCAAGCATGAAGACGTTAAACTCTTGTGTATGTAGTTAGTCACACAGTTGCGGCTGTTGTGCAGTTTTGAAGTAGTGGATCCTTCCGAGGTGGAAGAAGGGGAGATGTAGGATGTTGATATCCGAACTTCCATAAACAAATATGCTGGTCCATTTCTTTAAGCTTTCAGCATTCGCATTTTACAGTTAGCATATTTCATTAAGCATTGCACGCATAAACAGTTCAGCACTTAGCATTCTAGCATTTCAGCAGCACACACAAGCGCAAGTCTCGAACAGATTTATGTTGTACATAAATCTGTTTGAGTTGTTTTAAAATCTAGGATTCAGTTCTGGTATTTTCCGCATGATTTTTAAATCATACCAGATCTGTTTCCGGTGCTCTTCTAATGATTTTAAGTGTTCAAGAACAAACGAGCTATTGCAGCTCCAGACTTAGCAGCGCGCAAAATTTTAATTACTCATTTTAAACAGCGGCTGCTAGGTTTCTTTTTGATCCTAATTTATTTAAACGGACCATCACAGTCCCTCGGTCCCCAGTTGATACTCATCTGCACCGAACAACCGTAGTAAGTTTAAAGACTCAACAAGTACAAAATTTATAAATAACGAATACTAAATAAGCAACCACAAAATTTATAAATAACGAATACTCAACAAGCTCTATTACATTTCACATTAGTTCTAAACTTATCCATTTTGTTGTCACCAAAATTTAAATTATTTTCTATTAACATAGTGTTGATTTTATTTTTTAAAAAATAACTTATTTTGACAGCTCGTAAGCTATTTGTAAGAATTTCATTAAATAAATTGATATGATTGAAAAGAAAAAACACATAGTTTAGATGGGGGATAATAAACTCTTTTTAAAATTATGTAGCATTAAAAAAGAGTTTTAGCAAATCAGCCGAGTATCAGCTGATAGCAACACTCAATCTAATCTATTCTCTTCAACAATAAATAAATTATACGGAATGGGCTCTAAAAAGTGAACTATGAAATGAATAATGACGTAATAAAAAATCAGATAAGAGGTAAGATTTGTTTCTGAAAGTTTGAAGCAAACTTTCTTCATCCCCCTTCTTCTAATCCGAAAGGTTTCCATTAGAAAACTTTGAGTAGAATACAATGTATCATAAACCACTCATTCCGACCGCACCCGAGATGAAATCCTAGTTGATTTCTGATAACAATAGGCTTATTAAGTTCAATACTGATGATACACAAAGCCTATTTGTTTCAGCTTTAAGCTGAAAGATAAGATCTAAATAAAAAAACAATAGGAAACTGAAAATATTATGTGATTGGAAACAGAATACCGTTCTTATGCGTTGTATTTTTTTGTTCGGGAGCTCTTCTTTGTTTCAATCCTTCCCCTTTATACTATTTAGATTCAAACGATAATAAATATGGTCGGTAGATTAACCCAATGAATCCACCTCTATTTAACTAATGTTCATTAAATCTTCGTACTATGCTCCGTACTGCTCCATTTAATGTCTTTTTTGCTCAAAACGGGCAATTCTCGTGCAAAGATAACCCTAACACATTGTGATTGTATCCTGGGTTGTTCAACTGATATATTTGTTCTCTCAAGTCAAAGCCTTGAAATTTCTGGTTATACAAAGCTCTGGATAATATATGATCTTCTAAACTGCTCTGTTATGGCTTAAATCCCTGAGCTGATCTATTTTGTTTTGAAATGAGCTATTGACCTGATCTGATGTGATTGACTTGCTTTGAACTACTCTATGCTCGTATCAGGAACCGAGTTGTCCTTACTGAGTTACGTCCTAATATGATCTGATTAAAATACATTGCTAGGTATGGCTTGATCCAATCCAATCATCATATTTCTAAGCTGATTTTCTTATTACCAAAATTTAGAATATATTCTTTTAACACATTTTAATAGTTCATGTGCTTAGTCAAACACTATCTTAATTGTGTGTGCTTTGGTTTGGTCTGGGTTGGCATTTTATCAAACCGGTGAAATATAGTTTTTTTTATTTTAGATGATAAAATATAGTTTGATTTAAGTTTTTATCAAAATCCAAACTGATCGGTTTTGGCCACAGCACACGCTACTTCATTGATTTTGGAGTCCAGCGTAGGAAAAATCATAATCAAACCCGATTATTCTTATTCATGAAAAGAAAAACAGAAAGTTAGATCTACTAAATATATAGATTATTTTTTTTACTTTCCCGAATATATAGCCTATGTTTAATATTTTAGTGTTCTTCTATTATTTTTGTGAGACCCGAAAGATTAGTGGAGCAATTAATTTAATGAATCAGGTTTAGCATAGACCGGATCACGCATGAGCTGATCTGGGACGGGCCAGCTCTGAGCTGGTATGCTTAGTGAACGTAAGCGTATTTGTGCGTGGATTCAGATAACGACTAATTTTTGTAGAACGGTCAAATCTGGATGGTTGGATCGCATATACATCGTCGTCGCAAGCTACCTGGGTACGCTAAGTTGGATATTCGAAGCGGGTGATAAACGACGTCGTTTGGAGAAACCAGCTTTGAAGAGTGAAATCAGTTAGTACTGTGTAGACCGGTAGGTTCGTGGTTTTAGTGTAAATAGGTACAATTCCTAGGCATAGGCTGAGGTAAGATCTGAACGAGTGTGAGATGGTCATCCGGATCTGGGTTGTGATGCGACGTCGTTTAAGTGTACCCGTGTAAGCGCTAGCTGGATGACATGTGTGAATCGACCAAAGTATAATCTAAACAGTGCGTGTGATCTGTTATGTATGTGAAGTCTGGGGGAAAACAGGATCTGCTAGCGGGTGCGAGTAGCTAAGTGCACCAGCTAGGTAAGCAGAGAGCTGGATTATGGTGCGACGCCGGTTTGAGAACCAGATCTGGTGTGTGTTGTTCTGAAGTGCAGCTCGATGACGTGTACCAGATGGAAGAGAGAGAGAGAGACCAATGAGCTGGTCAGATCTGAGTGGGACTCTTGTGCGACGTCGTTTGGTAGAGGAGTCAAATCTGGTATAGCGTAGAGTCCAGATCTGGTATAATGTTCAGATCTGAGTTGGTGCCAGCTGTGAGCCCTGAGTGTCGGTGGCTACTGTTCACCAGATCTGGAGACTTAAGTTATATAAATAGAGGACTTTGACCGTGTACTCGCAATTACTTCCCAACACTTAGAAAATATCTCTCCCCGTAAACATATCCTCTACTGTAGCGAAACCCTTACTATTCACCGTGGTTGATTTCCTCCGATTCCCGGTGGTAGACGATGCAGCTTGAGCAATGTTGGTAGCATTGAGTTCCTCTTGCCAAGATCGTTCTTTCTATACCTCTTTTGAGAGTTTTGAGCAACTGAAAGAATACTTAAGTTATATAAATAGAGGACTTTGACCGTGTACTCGCAATTACTTCCCAACACTTAGAAAATATCTCTCCCCGTAAACATATCCTCTACTGTAGCGAAACCCTTACTATTCACCGTGGTTGATTTCCTCCGATTCCCGGTGGTAGACGATGCAGCTTGAGCAATGTTGGTAGCATTGAGTTCCTCTTGCCAAGATCGTTCTTTCTATACCTCTTTTGAGAGTTTTGAGCAACTGAAAGAATAACGCGAAGAAGCTACGGTGTACTATCATTCGTATTGTGGTCGATTGGTTCTTCTGCTCAGGAAGTGCTTTCGAGTAAGTATAAGATCCTACCTTGCGCTTCGTTTAGAGCTGTCTGTTGTGTGTTAGAGGTAGGACAGAACTGAGTTGAGCTGGTAGCTCCCTGTTATGGTTTCTGTGCTTACGGTCCCTGAGTTGATTATTGTGTTTGGCTAAGCAGGTTTCAGATTTGAGTTGTTCGGGACCTTTGTTGTGGTAATTGTAGCACAGAAGCTAAGGTACGGATTTGAGCTTGTATTACAGCTTTGGGATAAGCATGGATATATATGTATGCTTGCTGGTATGTTGTGCAGTGTATGCTATCGTGATGTTGTTGTTTACCTCTGTTCTGTGCTAGTTGTTATACGTCGTTGTAATTGCATACACACATCTTTCCTGTTGAGATCATATCTGTTAGCCGTTTGTTGTTGTGCTAACCCGTGTGTACCAGGATGATGTTATTGAGGACGAGCGGCAATACCGTGCTCCTCATCTCCCTGCTGGTTTAGTTGTTAGCCTCTATGAGATGAGTGGATAGCTATCATGCTCTCATGAGCTTTGGAAACAGCAGGTTGAGTGGTCTAGTTTATGCTTGGTACAGTTTGGTGAGACGAGTGGATAGCACCACGCTCTCACATGCTTCATGGCCATCACCCTTTGTTCGTATCTTTTGACAGCTGTTGAGCTGGTTCTTCGAGCTCCTTTGGGCTTCCTGATTCGTTTGTAGCCTACTGCCCTTGCATTCTTCAGCTCTCATGCATAGCACATTCATTTATATCTGTTGCTGTCTATTAGCTGTTTGTATTGCTCTCCGTACTGGGGTTTGACCCCTGTCCCTCTGGGGCTGGTTGTTTGGTTATCTGTGTGTTATTCAAGTTATCCAGGTTTCTCAGCTGGTCGTGGAGGTGACTCAGCTGAAGGTGTCCCGAGAGGTGGATAGAGTGTCACAATTAATTATATTTTATAATTATGTATTAGAGTTGTGCCGGGGAATGCCCCGTGCTGCTGTCTTGTATTCAGATTTGAGTCTTTATTGATTTGGGATACTCGATGCTTGTAATTGTTGTTGCTTGTTGCTTTTGTTGGTTTTCGGTTGTTGTAAAACCAATATTTTAAGTACAAGTATATATTTAAATTATGTTTTCTAAGTCAGGCCAAAGAGAAAAATTTTAGCCACTTTTTAAATGCTTTCGCAGTTGTTAATTGCGTGGTTAATCTTTATCGTGTGCACCGGGCCTGACAATTTTATTTGTATATATATACCATATAAACACTGTTGGATATTCATGTTTTGGTGATAATTAATTATTAATTTGGATAGTGTGATTCACGATTATGTTAGGATCGAATATGAACAACACAGAGTTTAGAGGGTGTGAATAAACTCCTTCAAAATTTTGTACTTAAAACTAATTTTGCCAATCAACCGAGTTACCAGCTGATAGCAGTACTTAGTCTGATCTGTTTCTTGAGAAAAAAAATCTATTATACGGGAAGAACTCCATCAAACAGTAAACAAAAATATGCAGATGCGTGAATGCTTATATCAGATAATAAGTAGAGATTTATTTCTGGAAGTTCTAAGCAGAGCTTCGGCGGCTCCCCTTCTTTCAAACTGCAAGGATATTCACTAGAAGACTTTGAATAAGATACAAAGTATCCTAAGCCACTCAGTCAGGCAGCACCTGATCTAAACTCCTAGCACACTTCTTACAATCAGCACAGATGCTTTGTTTACAAAGGATTTGTATTGCTTAAGCTAATCTGATCAAGTAAAACTAAGCCAATCTGATTCAACTTCGAGTTGAAATCAATACAAAGATTCAAAGAATTAAACAATTATAATAAAGATATCATCGCTTGAATAATCGCGTTGCGAAGAGCGAAAAAAACTCCTTTCTCCGATTCATCTTCTCATCCTTTTATACTATTCAGATTCAATTGATAATAAATATTCCCGTATGACTCAGCCTATGAATCCATCCTCATGTAATTAATGAGCATTGAAAACTTGTATTTTGCTCCGTACGGTTCCATTTATTGTTCCTCCTTTTTGTTTAAAATGGGTAATCCTCGTACAAAGCTATACCTGACGCAGTCTGATTGTATCTCGACTTGTTCAACTACTACAAATATTCTATTAAATCAAAGCCTTGAAATATGTTCTATACGAAGCTCCAAAATGATCTGCTCTATGGTTGGAGTAAATTTATAAGTTTTGGTGAGACAAAAGATTAAGAGATTAAAGATTAACAGATCAAAGAATATGGGATCAGAGCTAAGCTTATAAAGGAAAAACCAGCTCAGAGATTTCAGAGTACGTTGATAGGATCAATATGGCTCAAAAAACATGCCTAGGAGTTCAGAAGGGGGGGTTGAATGAACTCCTAGGTAATTTTAAACTTTCGAAACCTTTAAAATAATTTTTACAGGCACCCGCTTAACTTAAATCCGAGTTACCAGATTTAAGGTATCTCAGTCTTAAATCAGATTTCTCAACTAACAAATATTGTGCGGAAATAAGTTGATCAATCTGTGAACAGTAAAAGCTTAAATAAATGCGATAAGTAAAAGTTCAGGGTCAAGAGTTTGTTTATGGAAGTTCGAATATCAATATCCTACGTCTCCCCTTCTTCCTTTTCAGGAAGGTTCCACTAGAAGAGTTTGATGTTTACAGCCTCTGTAACCACCCAGTCATCGAGCCTCGCTCTAGGTGAACTCCTAGCAACTCCAATCAACAATAAAGCAGACGCAGCTGCTGAATACAACACTTAGTATTTTTATCAAACGGCTTTGTGTAGCACGTTTGTTACAGACTCAACAATGACTATAACAATGGGATACAAGTTTAATGAGTGTTGTAAATCTCGAAGGTAATATCTGTGAAAGCTTGAACAGTGAAGTGTTCTTCGAGATTAGGATACTGGACTTAGAACAATTTTGCAATGAAAGCGTCCTGTGACTGTATGAGCCGTAACCCACCCAGTCATCGAGCCTCGCTCTAGGTGAACTCCTAGCAACTCCAATCAACAAATAAAGCAGACGCAGCTGCTGAATACAACACTTAGTATTTTTATCAAACGGCTTTGTGTAGCACGTTTGTTACAGACTCAACAATGACTATAACAATGGGATACAAGTTTAATGAGTGTTGTAAATCTCGAAGGTAATATCTGTGAAAGCTTGAACAGTGAAGTGTTCTTCGAGATTAGGATACTGGACTTAGAACAATTTTGCAATGAAAGCGTCCTGTGACTGTATGAGCTTTTTCGTGAATGATAGCGTCGAAGCAATAAGCTCAAGAACAATGGAGACTAAGAATGGCAGAGAATCAGAGAGCTTCTTCAATTCAAAATCCAGCTATTTATACCCTTTGTCTCTAACGGTCTTTAAATCTCGCCAAGGAAACAAAATCCCTTTTTGAATATGTGTCCATCGCATATTCTGCTCCACTAGAGGTAAATTGCGTTTCGTCAGAGCCAAATTGTCGTCTTTCCATATTTGTGCAACACCGTAAAACGTCCTCTGTATACTGCAAACTATTTACCCAAAATAGTACTGATGTTGTCTCCTTAATTCTAGGCAATTGTACGATTCAATCTTCTCCATTGATTCTTTCCAATTTAAACATTGATAGCGCTTGAATCGATTCGTCGTTTGCGCCTGAAAGTTTTTCCTTTAATACTGTTATTTCTTCCTTGAAGAGGACGACCATTTCATCGCTGAATAGCTGTCACAGCTAAATATATCAAAATCTGAATGTTGTAACATCTGAAATATGCCAACAGCTGAATGTTGTACCAGCTGAGATACTAGCTTCATTACTCATGTAATCCATAGTCTGAATAGTTCCTAAATAGTCACAACTGAGTCAAAAGCAATTGTAGCCAATGTCTGAAAATACTCACTACTGAAGTAGATACCCAACTGCTGAATACGCTCGCACTGAAGTAGATACCGTTCACAACTGAAGTACTCGAAACTGAAACATTAGATCACAAACTGTTACTCAAATCTGAATACCCTATGCTTCAAACAATAGATCTTCCACTGTAGCTCACTACTGAATATACTGTTCCTGAAATCTGAATCGATCCAAAGAGCCAAAGCTGTTTCAAAACATCTACCTGACAACAAAGAATGACGTCACATCTTCGACCTTCAATGCACTGAAGTGACGTCACTACTTCTGAAAATCAATTTGCTATATGATAGTCGACCTAACATCTGAATATGCGAACCTGTTAATTGCAACGGCTGATTGTCCAGTAGTAACTTTGAGATCAGCACTTGTCTTATTTTTGTTATCACCAAAACCAATAATTTTTATCTTAACAATTTTCCCCTTTTTGGTGATGACAAAACTTAGCAGCCTTTAGACTTATGAGGATAGGCAAAAAAAACATAAATTGCGCAAAGTCTGCTGAAATTTTATAAATTTCATTGCTGATTAATGTACATAAGATTTGTACAAGAAACAGAAACAAAAGTCCTAGAACTGTCTTTTTCCCGAAATCCAATACTCAGCATCTCGCTTGGGCGATAAGTATGGTCCATAAGTTATACGACCACCAGATCCACCACCACTGTCAGAGCGCCTTCTCTTTGAAGAACCACTACTGTCACCTCTTCTCCTACCATCACCACTTCTGTTACCACCTTCTCTACTGACAGTGCCTCCACCATATCTGCTTGGGTCATCTGCTCTACTACCACTTCCACCACTTGGTCTATTTTGGTCATCAGGAGGCAGTTGTGGGCGGCTGCTACTGCCTTCCCCCTTTTTTCATCACTGCCCTTAGTAAGAAAGGCAATGAGTTCAGCAAGATGAGCGCCAAGAGAAGCCAACTGTTCCTGTGTTTCCACACGGAACTCCAGTAGTTCGTTGCGAATATCAGCCAATTTATCATCAAAGTCCTTAGATAATGCAACCTTGAGATCCTTGAATTCTTTTTGAGTAGCCACTAAGTCTGTCGATAATATGGTATTTTGAGTTCGGATAGCTTTGAGTGCTAGAGACAGTGCGTTGTTATCATTTTGAGCTTCCTGACGAATACTTTTGAACAAACCCCGGAAGGATTCATTTTGCACAGCAAGACTATCAAGGAAGACTCTTTCAACATGATTGATTTTGCACAAAACTTTGCTATGAGCATCACCCGACTTTCGAGAATCTCTCGTTTGATTAGCAACAAGTTTGGAGAAAGATTCCCGAAGAGCAGCTAAAGAAGCAGAGATATCTGCGGCAGAGGAAGGCAAGATAGACTGGTCAAGAGCTGCGTCATCTTCCGTAGATATGTCATTGGCATTGAGGCGCAAGGAAGAATTAGCAGAGGAATCAGCAGAGGAATCTGAAGAAGTAATAGACTGTACATCGGGAGCAAAGACTGAAGCAATAGAAGTCTGTACACTGGGAGCAACTGAAACTGAATGAGTAACTAACTGTACATCTATTAAAACTGATCTGTTCAGAGCAAGAGTTGAAACAAAATTGCGGATATCAACAGTACTCAAACCACTGAATAAACTGTACCGGAGAAAGCTGTGCATAACTGGGACCATCCCCAATAGGTAACCGTTGGCCTCTGAAAACCAAAAACTCAGACTGGCTGAACAACAGCAATAGCCCTGCCAAAATTTAGAGAACCAACTGGCAGTAGTTTTCCAGAAACAACGAATGCTGTGGCTTCAATACATATGTCAGCCCACCGCTTCTTTAGCAACTAGAAAGATTCACTAATAGGAGGAAGGGTATCTACATACGAAAGCCGAGACGGGATAACAACTATACTGGAGGCAACTACTCTTGGTATCTTCTTCCAGTAATCAGCACAGGGTTCAAGAACCCAAGTTCCATTAATACAAAGCATTATCCTGATCCAGCAGGTAGATTTTATGTTGGTGTTGGATCGGGCAATGACTGCACCACGATCACGATTCGGACCCTCAAAAACTGTAGAGCAATACGGCTTTTCTCATCTAAGACTGTGTGCCTGCGTCAACTCCTTCAACTCGTCTATAACAAATAAATGAAGGTTGTAGGAAGGGTATCTACATACGAAAGCCGAGACGGGATAACAACTATACTGGAGGCAACTACTCTTGGTATCTTCTTCCAGTAATCAGCACAGGGTTCAAGAACCCAAGTTCCATTAATACAAAGCATTATCCTGATCCAGCAGGTAGATTTTATGTTGGTGTTGGATCGGGCAATGACTGCACCACGATCACGATTCGGACCCTCAAAAACTGTAGAGCAATACGGCTTTTCTCATCTAAGACTGTGTGCCTGCGTCAACTCCTTCAACTCGTCTATAACAAATAAATGAAGGTTGTATAACATATCCAGAACCTTTAGATCAGTAGCTGTCGAACCGTTACCCGGAACAAAATTTAATCTATGAGCTTCCAAAAACTTACGGATCAACAACTCTCTGTACTTTGTCAGTATATACTTCTTTCGCTGAAGGCCTATTCGGGTAGAATCTGTTTCTGCCCAAGACAAAACATTTTCCTCCTTCTCATAGATATCCTCTATCTTCAAGTTGGCTAAATTCTTAAAGCTGAAAGAATTAAAGAATCGATCTACCTCATCAATTACTTGTTCCCTCAAATTTACAAGCAGTTCAATATCTGCAACTATCAACAAAAGTTGTTCATTGACTGGGTTTCCCTTAACCGGGTCTCTTTCCTGAAGGGGCGCCTTCCCCTTATTAGCAGGATTAATCTTAGGAAGATACCAATTGATAGGATCAATATGGCTCGAAAAACAGGCCTAGGAAGATACATGCATCAGATTTTGCATCAAAAGGTGTTAGGTGCTTCTTACCATTATTATGAATGAAATATCTACACCCAAACACCCTGAAATATGAAATATCATGTTTCTTGCCACTCCAGATCTCATATGGGGTTTTACCGTGCAACTTATTAATCATAGATCTGTTCTGAGTGTAGCAAGTTGTGTTAACTGCTTCTGCCCAAAATTTTTATGAAATACCAGAATAAGCAATCATAGATCTAGCAACTTCTTTTAAAGTACGATTTCTCCTCTCAACAAGCCCGTTCTGCTGAGGAGTTCTAGCTGCTGAAAGCTCATGCTTTATCCCAATGTCTTCTAGATAAGAAGTTAATTTATGATTTAAAAATTCAGTACCACGATCACTTCTTATCATGTTGACTGTACAAGATCTATCATTTTGCAAACGTTTCAAAAGGTGTATCAGCTGGTCACCGGTATCAGATTTTGCCTTTAAAAAAACACCCAAGTAAATTTTGTAAAGTCATCAATAACAACTAGGGTGTAGTTCGTTCCCCCTAAGCTAGTTACGAGAATAGGACCAAAGAAATCCATATGTAAAAGCTCTAAGTTTCGGGAAGAACGTTTACCGCCTTTCTTTTTAAAAGTAGATTTGATTTGTTTACCAAGCTGACATGCGGCACAGATCTTGTCCTTTGAAAAATTGATTTTGGGAAGACCAGAAACCATTTCATGCTGACTCAAATGAGCAAGAGTTTTAAAGTTTAGATGGTTCATTCGCTGATGCCACAACCAGCTCTTGGAAGAGTTGGCTGTTAAGCAAATTTGTTCAGATCCCATGGGTTCTGAGCAATTGATAATGTAGGTATTCTCCTACCTTTCACCTACCAATACAGTCAGTCCTTCTGGATTCTGAACTGTGCATGTGTGCCGTTGAAAGTTAACTATGTAACCCTTATCACATAGCTGACTAATGCTAATCAAATTATAACCCAAGTTATCAACAACTAAGACATCTGATATAGAAATGTTACCATGGATAAGCTTACCCTTACCCACAGTGTTACCATAAGCATTGTCACCAAAGACTATCTTTGCTCCTCTGTGAGGTGTCACATCTGTTAACAGCTTTTAGTTTCCAGTCATATGTCTTGCACAACCGCTGTCCAGGTAGCATATAGTTGATTCATCAGCAGCTTTGTACCCATTACCCTGCAATCATGAAAAACAGATTTTGGTACCCAATTTTACTTGGGTCCAGATAGGATTACCCCTTTCGGGACCCATACTTGAATTACTTTGACAGCTTTCCCAGTATGATATTCCATAAGGGTCTGTGCATAAGTACTGTGAGATCTGTTGAGCTTTGGTTTGGTATTTTGACCATTTAGATCTCTACGGGGCCTAACCTTTTTCCATTCAGACTTAACCTTCTTAGAGCCATGTCTTTGTTGGATCTGAACAAACGACTTGGATCCAGCTTTTGCCTTTTCCTTGTCAAGTCTGTTCTTTAGCAAACCAGACTTAGAACTCTCGGGTCTGTCATAGCCAATACCAGCTTTTCCTTTCTTATTATTCAATAGCTCTGAGATCTGGTCATCATACCGTACCGACTCGCATGGATCATGTATCACACTAGCTTTGACAAAGCTCATCTTTTTGAACTTGTCATGTGCTAGATTTGATTGAGTACAAGTCTCTCCAGAGCTGCTTTCACCAGTATTGAAACCTAATCCAGTTCTATCATTCGCTGGCTTCTGAATCTCACACAGCTTGTCTAGAGAGATAGAAGACTGGGTCCAGGAGCTCATTATCGAATTTAATTTTTCAATTTCATCTTCCTCCTCGTTGCTAACACGAGTATGACTACAGGCACTACGCCTATCCTCATTCTGTCCTGCTATTCCTCAAACTGCCCCTACCTCTACCATGACGTCTAGGCGGCATCTACGAAAACACTCAACAGGATCAAGCAAAACAGAACAAATACAGCATATAACATAAAAATATGCAGCACGTAGTCACATAGTCAAGCACATGCAACACACAACACTGTGCCTAGACTCGAGTGTGATCAAAGAAAGTGAGCTTATCCCAGCTTAAGCTCTGATAGCAAAAATGTCAGGAATCGTGCTCATATCAGAGTAAAAACACACAAAAACATGCGGAAGCTATCAAAAAGCGGGTAAAATTTT
>KQ990577.1:3813-26413 GCA_001598015.1 Dorcoceras hygrometricum | reverse complement strand
GATCAGCTGTCTTGATAGTGCTTTGGAGAGCTACTGTTCAGTATGTTGTAGCTGCTAGCGCTTTGGTCGCTGGGATTTTGACGGTCCAGCTTCTGCTCTTGTTTCCAACTCGAACTCATAAGCTTTAAGGTTTGCAAATAGATCGTGAAGCTCCAGCTTATTGAGATCCTTGGACTCCCGCATGGCCATCGTCTTAACGTCCCATTCCCTGGGCAACGCTCTCATTACTTTTAATGCCAACTCACGGTTGCTATACTCTTTTCCCAAGCTATTAAGCTCATTACAACAGCACTAAAGCGCTCATCAAACTCTGTCATAGTCTCTCCATCTTTCATCTTCATAGATTCATATTTCTGCTGATCAACAGTCAGCTTGTTCTCTTTTGTCTCATCGTTGCCTTCCCATATTTGTGTCAGCTTTTCCCAAATATCTTTTGCTCTGGCGCAGGTTTTATCTTGCTGAACATGTTTTTGTCCAGTGGCTTGTAGAGAATGTCCCTGGTCACATTGTCCAGATTCGCTTTCTTTTTGTCTTCGTTGGTGTACTCATGTCTGCTCTTCTCCAGATACTGAGTCTCGCCATTAGATATAGCAAATGCCAAGTTTGGCTTCATAATTTTCATCGGCCCTTCTGTGATAACTGACCACATGTCATCATCTTGAGTAGCCAGATGCGCTTGCATGCGAATCTTCCAGTCATCGTAGTCTTCCTTAGAAAACATAGGAATTTTGTTGTGAGAAGTAGACATTTTAAAATATGATAAACACAAATAACAGACTGTTCAGTAACTGAGATGCGCAAGCTCTGATACCAATTGATAGGATCAATATGGCTCGAAAAACAGGCTTAGGAGTTCAGAAGGGCGGTTGAATGAACTCCTAGGTAATTTTAAACTTTAGAAACCTTTAAAACAATTTTTACAAGCACCCGCTTAACTTAAATCCGAGTTATCAGATTTAAGGTATCTCAGTCTTAAATCAGATTTCTCAACTAACAAATATTGTGCGGAAATAAGTTGATCAATCTGTGAACAGTAAAAGCTTAAATAAATGCGATAAGTAAAAGTTCAGGGTCAAGAGTTTGTTTATGGAAGTTCGGATATCAATATACTACGTCTCCCCTTCTTCCTTTTCAGGAAGGTTCCACTAGAATAGTTTGATGTTTACAGCCTCTGTAACCACCCAGTCACCGAGCCTCGCTCTAGGTGAACTCCTAGCAACTCCAATCAACAATAAAGCATACGCAGCTGCTGAATACAACACTTAGTATTTTTATCAAATGGCTTTGTGTAGCACGTTTGTTACAGACTCAACAATGAATATAACAATGGGATACAAGTCTAATGAGTGCTGTAAATCTCGAAGGTAATATCTGTGAAAGATTGAACAGTGAAGTGTTCTTTGAGATTAGGATACTGGACTTAGAACAATTTTGCAATGAAAGCGTCCAGTGACTGTATGACCTTTTTCGTGAATGATAGCGTCGAAGCAATAAGCTCAAGAACAATGGAGACTAAGAATGGCAGAGAATCAGAGAGCTTATTCAATTCAAATCCAGCTATTTATACCCTTTGTCTCTAACGATCATTAAATCTCGCCAAGGAAACAAAATCTCTTTTTGAATATGTGTCCATCGCATATTCTGCTCCACTAGAGGTAAATTGCGTTTCGTCAGAGCCAAATTGTCCTCTTTCCATATTTGTGCAAACACCGTAAAACGTCCTTTGTATACTGCGTACTATTTACCCAAAATAGTACTGATGTTGTCTCCTTAATTCTAGGCAATTGTATGATTCAATCTTCACCATTGATTCTTTCCAATTTAAACATTGATAGCGCTTGAATCGATTCATCGTTTGCGCCTGAAATTTTTTCCTTTAATACTGTTATTTCTTCCTTGAATAGGACGACCATTTCATCGCTGAATAGCTGTCACAGCTGAATATATCAAAAGATGAATGTTATAACAGCTGAAATATGCCAACAGCTGAATGTTGTACCAGCTGAGATACTAGCTTCATTACTCATGTAATCCATAGTCTGAATAGTTCCTAAATAGTCACAACTGAGTCAAAAGCAATTGTAGCCAATGTCTGAAAATACTCACTACTGAAGTAGATACCCAACTGCTGAATACGCTCGCACTGAAGTAGATACCGTTCACAACTGAAGTACTCGAAACTGAAACATTAGATCACAAACTGTTACTCAAATCTGAATACCCTATGCTTCAAACAATAGATCTTCCACTGTAGCTCACTACTGAATATACTGTTCCTGAAATCTGAATCGATCCAAAGATCCAAAGCTATTTCAAAACATCTACCTGACAACAAAGAATGACGTCACGTCTTCTGACCTTCAATGCACTGAAGTGACGTCACTACTTCTGAAAATCAATTCGCTATATGATAGTCGACCTAACATCTGATTATGCGAACCTGTTAATTGCAACGGCTGATTGTCCAGTAGTAACTTTGAGATTAGCACTTGTCTTAATTTTGTTATCACCAAAACTAATAAATTTTATCTTAACATACGTCTAAGCTGGTTAAGGACGAACTAGCTCAAGGATCTTATATGAACCGAATAATCAGTCATTTGAAGAATTTATAAGTTGAGGATTGCTCAGAACAGATAAGGACGGACTTGAGAAGAGCATATCAAGCAGATTTTACCAGAGCAAGTTTGCAAAGAACCAGCTGGGAAAGCCATCTCGATGGAACCAGCTCTGGAAAATCAGTTTAAAACAGAGTACAAGCGCAGATTTGTGTAGATCAATTCAAGATCAGTTCAAGAGCAGAGTATAGCGAAATGGAACTGATAGAACAGTTTGTATTCGAACAGTTGAGAAAACAGCTCATAGCGGAAAGAGGTATAACAGACCAGCTGGGAGACCAGTTTTGACAAACCAGCTCGAAGCATAATTGTTCTTCATACGCTATCAGATTACAAAAGTAAGTAATCTAAGATTGCTATCTGGATTAGCACAGAACAAAGACAAGAGCATATAAGCTCAGAGCAGATTGGAATTGATTAGCCTAAACCAGATTAGAGCAGTTCGGCGTAGCGACCAGATCGCAACCAGCTAAGTAAATACAACTTAGCAAATTTGATTCAAATTGTTTCGAGGTTGCGTACAGATTGATGTGAAGCGATTGAATTCTTTCTATTGATTTATAGTCGTTGAAACTACTTTGAGCTAAGTCCAGATATACAGAGATTTGGTTTGAACTGAAGACAGCGCAGAGTATGCTAAAAGAGAAAATGCATTTAATGAAGGTGTACATGAACAGTACAAGCATTTAATACGCCGCAGACATACATTTTGGATTTATACAAAGTGTCTACTGGTAACATTTATTACCGTTGGATCCAAATGATATAAATATCAGAGAAGACAACCAGATTGCAGTTACGAAGTTACCATCCCAGATATACGATCGAACGAACGAACACAAACGATTTTTAAAACTCCAGCTTGCGAGACTTCTCTCCAACACCAGTTCTTCACGAACAATCTTTCTAGAGATCGTTTCGATCACTACGACTTCTATTCCTTAAAGCCTATAATTTTTCATTCTAAGTCGTAGAACACCTCTATATATTTGAGCTTTCTTTTGTAAATCATAAACAGAGAGTGAGATAGCTTGTATAGCTAGAACCAGCTTAGAGCTATCTCCATTGTATTACAGAACAAATTATGGGTCTGTGTCTGATTTTGAGACTACGAGTTCTTGCAGCTGCTGGCTGTCGAATCGAGTTGTTACAATTGTTGTATCAATCAAATCTTCAGTGAAAATCCTTCCTGTTAGGAAGAAGGGGAGACATAGGAGATTAAACTCCAAACTTTCAGAAACAAATTCATGAACCCTTTTATTTACTGCTTTGCGCATTTACCTGTTCACTGTTGAATCGTGTTCTTTCCACATAAATATTTTATTACACGAGACAACAGCTTATCATTGAGAACCCTCCAAGGTAGTAACTCGGCTTAGAGGTTAGCAACGAGCTGTAAAATCTTTTGAAATCAGTTTTCGTAAAAAAATAGCAAAGGAGTTCATTCATATCCCCCCCCCCCTGAACTACCGAATTATTTTTCCGATCCTAACAACGAAGCTCCAAACTGATCTTCTCTATTGTATATTCTGCTCTGTTATGATCTGAATAACCTAAGATAATCTGTTATGTACTTCAAACCTGATCCGATCCACTCAACAGATCTGTTCTTAGAGTTGATTTGACTTACTTAGCTTGATTTTGATATGTCCTATCCAACGAACGTTGGGGGCTCTGGTCTGATCTAATCAACTAATCTCCAAGCTGATTTTATCTTCACCAAAACTTAGAATATTGTTCTACTGGAATAAGAACAGTTGAAGAGTTATTGGTTCAAGTGCAGAGAAAATAATATGATAGATCAGTCAGGATCAAATCAGTTGCAAACGTAAGGATCAAATTAATATGCAGATGTTTTGCAAGACTTGAAGGTCAGATCAGTTTAAGAGTGGTAAAGAACCAATTCAAATATATAGCTCAGATAAGCTTATCAGCACAGTTACTCAAGATAAGTTGATAAGTTGAAGAGAAACAAGAATGGATACAAATATGCGGTTCGGGTGACAGTACAGTTCAGAACAAAGCAACAGAACAGTTATAACGAAACAATTCTGAGTTACAAGAAAACAAATTTGTACTACAAGATGTTATCAGAAAATCATCTCTGACGGAATTCAGGATATCAAAGCTGTTGGTTTAAAAACTTATCAACTATGACAAATACCAGTATGTCAAAGAGAATGCTTCATTCGATATTTTTCGTATAAATTAATGAACGATGAGCATTTAATATAAGTATTTTTCGATGTACAAGGAACATTAAATGTTCATGTAGTAGCTCTAAAGAATTCTTGTAGATCAGTACTATTGTGAGTACCATTCAAATTTAGTAATGTTGAGTTAAAAACTATAAAAGACTGAAGGATTTGAATCAGAAAGGACAAATGGCGAATAACAAAAAAGAATTCAAGAAAGCTATACACAAAAAAACATGAACAAACATCAATTTTCCCTCAAGCTAAGAGTCTTCTTACATAAATAAACAAGCTTCTTACTCATGCAAATTGTTGTATTCGATCTTTATTCGATCTTTAGGATCACAACAGAGCAACTAATTTTACTTACTCTATTCATTCACAACAAACTAGTATTATAAAGGTCTTTGGTGAATTGACAGAATAAGTATTCTAGTCAGATCGAAAAGTCTAGGAGTTTCTTGTCAGAGCGTTGTAGTTGAGCTGATGTAGGTTTGTACAAATTGCTTGTGCTAATCAAATTCTTCTAGTGCAACCTTCCTACTAAAGTGGATTTGTACAAGTGCTTGTACTTATCAAAGTCCTAGTGCATCTTTCCTAAGAAAAAAAGAAGGATCAACGTAGGAGCGTTGAGTCTGCAAACATCTATAAAAATCTTGTATCATTTACTCGCTAGCATTTTTATAGTACACATATATCACATGTTCTAGGATACTCATTACGTATTTTATCAAGGTATATGGTTCAATGGTATTTTGTCAGCTAATAACTGATAAAATCCACCTAAAAATATTTTTAAACAGATATGCGTTTATTCATTCTCTCATAAACACTTACGAATCCTCGCAAACACATGTGTTATTTCCAATAGTTTTTTATGCATCTCTACAAATACTGGTTAGATAAGAATTAAATAAACATTTGTTTAACTTGTAAATGATAGTTAATATTTGTCAAAAGTAAATAATATTATTGGATGGGACGAAATATGTTTCATCAATCGTCAAGTTTCAAAACTTCTTCCGCCGTTGTTTTTACACAATGTCAAATACTCAAATTTGTAAAATGATATTACTATTAAAACAAAACGAAAGAAGAGAAACACATAATGTTCTCCATAACAAAAAATCCTTAATGTCTTGTCCACAATTGCAAACAACATGTCGTTTATGTTCCGTGTTGAACGTCAAAGTTCTCTAAAAGCCCCACTTTTTAGGTCAGCTCTTTTAGGTCGGCCCACTAAATTTCGTCTTCCTGTGTATATATAATATTATCTTAAATATACAAGGATGGTTGAAACTATCGAATTACTCAAACGAGTTCTAAAACAATTCTTCTATCAATTTTACAATTTCAAGGATAATTTATATTGACAGTGTTTAACTTTTACTATATATATATATATTATGTATAACATAACTCTATCTACAACCATTATTGTTTATAATTGTTTATTATAAATGGCATGAATCTTTATTAGCATTGTTGGCAGTTTTAAGCTATTCATCTGGGGTGAATTATTTTAACAATCACAATATAAATTATTTGATTATTTCTACCCACAGTCGTGACTGGAATTATCAATAAAAACCCGGAAACAAGTTGAACTAGCGCAGCCGTCGTTTTATGTTTGTGCTATCTTGAATTCCAAGAAAATGACAGCACTTTAGAAAAAAGATCAAGAAATCTCAGTACAAGGACATTGTTCTTCCTCAACAGAGCTGCCGAGTATCTACAAAAACCAGAGAATTGTTCATAATTGACAGAGTCTAAAGGCGACTTTTTTTTTTTATTCCACGCTCATTTCTTCTCTAACGACCCATTTGATTTGTTTATGGTGTCCCCCAAATTCAAGGGACCAGAGTCTGTTTATAACGTAAAATAATTCCTCCATCTTTTCTTGAAATCCAAGCTCAGGCACAAAGGAAAAATGGGCTTTCCTCAATTTGTTTCTGCAATTTCCATCTTCCTGATATATACTTCACCCTTGATTCTTGGGCAGCAGCCTTACATCAGAAAGGCCACGACTTTATGCGACAGCAGAGACAATTCTACTTCAGTTCTTGGCTACACCTGCAATGGCGTCAGCCGGAGTTGCCAGACTTATCTAACTTTCAGGGCCGCGCCGCCGTATGATTCCGTCTCCGCCATCTCCACGCTCCTGGGAGTGGACCAATCACAATTATCTCAACTCAACTCACTTCCCGAAAGCACGATATTCGAATCGGATCGGACAGTTCTTGTTCCCGTAACCTGTTCTTGTTCGGGACTCCGTTATCAGGCAAATGTTTCTTACATAATCAGAAAAGATGACACGGTTTTCTTCATTGCTAACAACACTTTCCAGGGTTTATCTACTTGCCAAGCTATCCTGGATCAGAATGGAGATCGGGCCACGACTTTGTCAATAGGCTCTCGACTTAATGTCCCACTGAGATGTGCGTGTCCAACTAAGGGCCAAACCGACGGTGGTGTGAAGTATCTGTTGAGTTATTTGGTCACTTCAAACCAGTATGTATTCTCCATAAGTCAAATCTTTGGGGTTGAAACTGGGAGCACTCTTGCAGCAAATGGATTATCTGTACAAGATACTACCATTTATCCATCCACAACTCTTCTGGTTCCAGTTCAAGATCCGCCATCCAGCTCACAGGTTACAGCGCCACAGCCGCCGCCGCCGCCGTACTCTGGGGCAACACCGGCATCTGTGCCTCCGGGTAGTGGTGGTGGAGGCTCAAGCAAAGCATGGGTGTATGCTGTGGTGGGTGTTCTTGGGGGTATAGCTCTTGCTACAGTTATTGGGGTTTTTGTTTTCATATGTTGTCGTAGACGAAGAAACAAAGGTCAACCAGTTGTATCATCGGAGAGCTTTGAGTCTGTTGAAAAACCATTAAAAAGAGAGAAGGATCCCGATTCAGAAGAGTTTCTTGAAAGCCTCTCCGGCATAGGTCAGTCTCTTAAAGTCTACTCTTTTGAAGAACTTAAAGCTGCAACAGAAGATTTCAGTTCTAGCTGCTTGATCGAGGGATCCGTTTATCGTGGAACAGTTAATGGGGATTTCGCTGCAATCAAGAAAGTGAATGGAGATGTGTCGAAAGAAATTAATCTCTTGAACAAGATTAATCATTTCAATCTTATCCTTCTCTCTGGAATTTGTTTCAACGTTGGAAACTGGTATCGTGTTTACGAATATGCTCATAATGGATCGCTCAGCGATTGGATTCATAACAATGATGAAAGGAGGGTTTTGAGCTGGAACCAGAGGCTCCAAATTGCTTTAGATATAGCCGCAGGGTTGAATTATCTCCACTGTTATGCCTCCCCTTCGCATGTACACAAAAATTTGAACAGCAGCAACGTTCTCATTAGCCGTGATTTTAGAGCCAAGATTGCTAACTTTGGTTTGGCAAGATCAGCGGAGGGAGATGGAGAGCAGTTTCTCTTAACAAGGCACATTGTTGGGACAAAAGGTTACATGGCTCCGGAGTATTTGGAGAATGGATTGATTTCTCCAAAACTCGATGTTTATGCTTTGGGTGTTCTCATGCTGGAGATTCTTACAGGGTCAGAAGTTTCCAAGCTATACGACCGGTATCTGCAGTTGTCTGATGTCCTGGATCCAGTTCTAGATCAAGAAAATGGACTGGAGAATCTCAAGCAGTTAATGGACCCTTCGCTGCAAGGAAAATACCCTCCGGAGCTTGCCCTTTTAATATTCCGACTGATTGATAATTGCCTCAAGAAGGATCCATCTGATCGCCCCAGCACAGATGAAATTCTTCGGTCTCTTTCAAGAATTTCGAATTCCAGCATGTCTGGTGAATGGGCGATCAGCATCTCAGAACACCATACCAGGCCTAGATAAGCTGTTGCAATTCTTTCCTAGCCGTCTTTTGCTTTCTGATATGTTTGTTTATAGTACTTTTTATCTGTAACAAGTCATTTTCTAATGTAAACAAACCGTTGTAGTGGCCGGAAAACATTCTCTTGGAGGTGTTATGCAATTGCATATATATTTGTTAGTTTGGGCGATTTTATATTCTCTTATTATAGCTGATGAGTTCTCGCATTCTTGATAAAATTTATCATATAGTAATAGCTACCTTACACTGAAAAGATTGAAGAAACAGGAGACAGAAGCTCTATGCGTTTCTATTGATCGATCAATCCACATGAACATTTGTAAATAATTACATTTTCTCAACTCTAAAGCAAATAAAAAACTTCCGTAACAGAAAAGATCGATCCATTTTCATTTCTTGGAGACATATGCATAGTACTGTGCCATTGGAACGACAAAAGCAATCACTAACAAGCCTCCAACTACAAGTGAGAACTGACCCGTTTCTCATCTGTCTCCTCTTTTGGTCTTGAAGTTAGACTCTCTTTTACTGTCTTTAGCCTTAGGGCCACCAGGATCAGGGAGGCCATCATAGCTGTAACTAGCCGCTTCGCAGCACTAAACAAGGCTTCGTTATACTTTTCCTCCACTGCTAGCACTGCAGAAATCAAATCAGGCCAAAAAATTAATTTCTGGCTTGAAGATTCTCTTAATATATCTAATCTAGTCAACCATAATAATACTCACTCAAGCCGGGCTACAAACAAGTGGGTGAAAAAAATCCATATACCTGGAAGATTCTCTGATACTGTGGCATCAAGAACAGAATCACCAACAGCCTTGATGAACTCAGGCCCCCCTGTAATTGCACCCTCTTTTTGGCTTGTAACAAGCACAATTATCCCTTTGTTGTTGCCTTGCTCCACAGTTGGATACCAGCGTTCCAGCACTTGATCAGCATACTCGAATGCATCCGCTTTGCTCTTCAGCCAAAGAACAACCACAATTCAAAATGTAAAGACAAGATACACGTGACTAAATCCCCTTGAATGTGTAAGTTGTGGCTGTCATCTGAATTCTGCCCAGTCTCAATCCCTGAGAAACTAAGCCCTTCTTTGGTTCCCCACTTCCTGGTTCCTTTATTCTTCTCTATGCAACATATTCAATTTTTCTCACGCAGTTTAACATGGGATAGATAGAGCTATTGATCAATCTGAGGCCGTGACTGAAAAGTATTTTACTCGAAAACTATGCATACTTCGAATCTTCTGCTTACGTCTCATTGAAAATAGTTGGCAGAACTTTACTCAACAACCAACTACATTAAGAAGAGAAAGACAAGAAAGAATCGACTTACAGTGAGCTTGCGGACAGTTACAACGTTAATGTGGTAGCCTTTCCTGGACTCCAAATCCGAAAGCAATCTCTTCAAATCAGATTTTGTGACACGGCTGAGCACACCAGCATCATCAACAACGTATGATTCCGCCGGAGGTCCTTCACTCAGAACATCGAATTCGGAGGCCAATGCGGAGTCGGCCAGAATCGGGCAGGAGAAGTTCAGTGCTAAAGAAATGGCGAGCGCCGCTATTCCCTGGTTCACATGAGAAAACCAGCTACTGGGATTGTGAAAAGGTTGCTTGATCGATTGAGAAATCTGTTTTCTGAGGGTGCAGGAAATGGGTCTGAGCCCCGGAGACGATTTGGGTTGGAAAAGAGGAGTCTTGAAAAGAGGGCAGAAGGAATTGGCAGAAAGAATGGTTTCCATTGAAGAGGATCAGAATCTGGAAATAGTGGAATCTGTCATGTATTGGGAGAAGAATTTGGTCACTCGCAAGTCTTCGAATTACTGCATTTTTTTGGGTTCTTTAATTTGGATGGTTGGCTGGATTTTGGAGTAGGATAATGTTTATCAGATGTGGGGAAAATGTGGGCTCGTCACCAAAGGACTGTTTTGTCCAGATAATCTGTGTGGTGCACCAGTTTTTTCTTGTTACATAGTGGATAGAATTGTCCATACATTTCCTTTTAACTGCGAACGATTACACAGTTTGCAAACCAAACATCTGCTGCCAAGAACCAATTGATCAGAATAAAGTCTGTTTCGTCTTCGAGAATTGTTTGTTTATGTACATTACATGCAACTGGAGTGATGATATGAACATTTAAGACATTCAACGAGCCATTATCGGCCTAATAACCGGATAAACTCCCATGACCTCCAAATTCGAAATCCCAGAATTTTCATACATGTGAGGAGATGATTCAGTTACAACACAGAGGTTGAACACTATTTCTGACATTCGTGGTCTGTCTGATGACTTTTCCGAAGTACATGCTCTAGCCAAATTCGCCAAGCTGAGAGCATCTTCAATGTCGAAACAACCCTTCATCTTTGGATCCATCCACCTCCTTAGCCTCTCTTTCCTTTGATCTTCAACTTCCAAGATACCCTTTATTTCTTTCCACAACATGACAACTTCGCCGTTATCCTTCATCTCCATTACTTTCTTTCCTGAAAGCAACTCCAAAAGAACGATACCGAAAGAAAAAACGTCAACTTTTAGAATGATGGAACACTTAGTTGCTCTAGCTGCGGAGAAATTCGAAATCTTGGGCTTGAAATTAGAATCAAGTAGTATGTTGCTTGTTGTGATATCTTTGTGGACAACACTAGGTTGAGTGTGCTCCTGCAGGTACTGGAGACCATTTGCAACTTCCAAGGCTATAAGTAACCTCTGCCTCCAGCTAAGGGGCTCAACTTTGTCTGAAGAAGATGACACCTTAGGAAACAACCATTTTTCCAAAGATCCATTCTCAACATATTCATATACGATGTAAAAATTCCCATCGTTGTCGGAGGATACTCCCATTAACTTCACTAAATTCACATGATTCACTTTCTGTAATATCTTGAGTTCCTCAGCTGCATCTCTTGTTTTCTTTACTGCAAAAACTTGGTCATTTATTATCGCCTTGTACACTGAGCCACCAATTCTGTTGTGTGCACTGAAGTTCATAGCTGCTTTCAAAATTACATGCAGGTCATACATTATTGGCTTTCCAAGATAGTCTGACAGTCCTGGAAGCAGCTTATCTGGAGTGGTCTTCGGAAAAGAAGTTTCATCTTTGGATGCTTTGCAAGCTGGGACAAGATCACAAGTTTCTAAAGAAGAATCATTTCGGACCAACATTTTATTCTTCTTGTACAAAAGTTTGAAGTATGCTGCAAAACCGGATAAAATAATCACTAGAGCCATAACAAGACTCAAAATTGTGACAAAAATCAAGTGGTGTTTAGAATTAACATGAGTTTCTGGAGCATGAAACATTGGCAGTTTAGTACTCGACTTTATCGGTATCAACAGTGGAAGGAATGTTGCGCGTGTGAAATTTCGGTTATTATTCTCCATGACAATATCTGATGCTGATGCCTGAAACATGGTACTCACAGAGAATACATCATCACCTGGCTGCCATACATAAGTAATCAGATGTCGAGTTTCCTTATCCAAATATGATTTTCTTGGGCATTTGCAGAGCAACGGGAAGACTGCTTCGGCTCCGATAGTTAAGTTGTTTGGTTTCAACGTAGGATTCATATCTTCGACAAATTGGTAGTTTGTTAGATTCTGAAACGGCTTTATCGAAACCGAGTAAAAGTTGTCCCCGTTCTTAATTGTATAGGTGACGTTCGAGAAATAGTATGTTCCATTGCAGGTACATTTGATTGGTATCAGTAACAACTGATCAGGAATCAGAATAGAATCATCTGATGGTAAGCTTGAGGCTTTTGCTATATCCAAACTGCTGACTCTAAATAGTTTAGATATACTTACAAGATCTGAATAAGGTGCCTGAACACGGTATGTAACATACGTTGCACACGACCTCGGTGACCCTGTGGACCATGTGAAATCAGTGTTTGCGGTATTATTCGGCAGCTGCGCAGAAACAAGGGAGGCTGCGAAAGCGAGGAACAAAGAAGAGATTGACAGAAAGGTATTATGAGAGATTGCCATTTTCTTGAAGCTCAGTTCGTCAGAAGGCAAGGTGTATAAATAATATCTGCAGTGTAATCTCATCATATGAAAAGTTCATATAAAAAACGAAGAGGGTAGCTATTTTGTTGCATAAATGAATTGTTTAAGAATTATTTAAGCAAAATCTTAGAGGCTTTGTCCCCAGGTTTGCTTACAGTATCCTTCATGTGTCTTTGTCTGCCTGATAAGTTAGTTTTGTATAGTTCTGATATTTTAATTTGAAGCCTTCAAGATTAATATAACAATGAATCCAAGTTCAGACGGCCATTTTGTCCCTTGGTTATGAAATATATATATACAAAATAGGTTTTAAAAAACAGAGTTGATGGCTTAGATACATGTAGACAAAAATAAGCCTATTTGATATATTATTATTATTATTTTTATTATTATTATTATTATTACTATGATCATAGATCGAAACTTGAAGGTTTAGAAAAATATTGCAACTGAGAATTATAACAGTCACAATCGGCTTGGCCTCCTGCATATAAATACAACAGAAAATGCCAACAGAAGATGCCATTTTGAGCATATGTTTCCAAGTTTGTACCTGATATTCTCTCTTTTCTTTCTAAATTATAGCACTTTAATATTTCAAATCAACAAGAATTTAAGAATTCATAAACAAATATGTGACATATATCAATCAGTACATTACATTGTATCTTCATATTTCTTTCTTTACTTGTATCTCTCTTCTTTCTTTCTTTCTTATGTATGAGAAGGATTTCAATGAACCTTATCAGGGAAAACTTCCTGTTAGCTTAATGTGATCAAGAGTCCTCTTTAGGCCAAACTCCAGCACTGCCTTGTTGGCTTGTCTGAAACCATCTCCGTATACTACCGAAAGGCTCGATTCAATCTGGTCCTTGAAAAACTCACCAAGTTTTTTCTCGAAATGGGATCGTTTCCCCTTCTTTGAAGAACCAGATGGTAATGCGGTTGACACTTCGGCAAATGAAGATGAACTGGAAGCTTCATCATTACTTGAACCAGGAACAATTTCGGAATCTAACCACATATGAGCCAGCACTTGGCAGATACCTTCTTCAACCTCTGGACTCAGACTCGGATAACCTGAAAAAGAAAACCATTTTTGAGAGAGTGGAATTGATACAAAAACTAGCTGCACCGCAGAAAAAAGATATCAAGAACCTTTGAGTCGCAGCCAAGCGTGCATCATTTCATGAGCAAGGATGGATCCAGTCAATAACCTGAATACATGACATGTTTTTCTTACTCAGCGTATTAGCCGAATCATAAACAGAGAGAACATAAATCTTACCTAGGAAGACCAAACAAGACAAGGATTGCGGTCACTTCACATCGACGGATCAGCGTGTACGGTTCAGTGAACAAGTCTATTATTCGAAAGCCACCAATTCTCGGCCTCCTCAAAATCTGGAGAAGTTGGTACAAATGTAAGAATAAAACTTCAGTATCAATTATTAATCATGATCAATATGGATGTCCATACCGTGCGAATTGTTTGCTCCTCCGAAAGACAAAGACCTCTAGTCTCGGGCATGTGGTGGTGACCCTATGAAACATCAGCGATGATACAAAATTGGCTTGATCTTATAAAAAAGCTTTTCGATTTTAGAAAGCTAATGCCATACAATAGTAACCATCTTACCGTTTTCTCTCCCTCCATGGCCTCATTTAGTGCTTGTCTCTCGACTAAGAGCATTGGAATTTGCTGCTCCACCTTCATGTTTAGACCTTCATAAAATTCTTGGATTTCGAGGTATAGAGGTTGGCACTCGTGTGTGTCCATTATCGAAGAGTCTAAACACTCCAAACACAGTTTCCTCCCATCATCAAGAATCAAGTATCTACAATCCACCTGCTGCGTGAACGAAGTTTTATCCATCAATATACCATGTAAAGTATATAGGCCCCAACAAGTTAGGCTCAACAGATCATCTTTGATAAAGATTACTGCGCAATCAGATTAGACGATGTGTACATCTATCCTCACCTCCATTCTTTCGCAGCTACTGCATCGAGGAGTCCCATCATTCTCGTGAGACGGGCAATACTTTTGATGCCAGAAAGGATGCTCTCTATATGCAATTTCGCCTTTGGCATTGCTTGGGATCTGCATCAGAAACAAAGAAACACCAAATAGATATCTGAGAAATATCATGGCAATTTACTGTACTATTGCTCTATGGAAATGCTTCAACTCTTACAAATTGTTTGCAAACATCGCACTTGGGGTGATACAGTTCCTTATAGCAGTATTTATGGTAAGGTCGATTATCGGGCATCGAAAACTGAAACAGAATCAAGAAAACAATTTAGCTTCTGCAGAACCACGGGTAACTGCAAATCAGAAAAGACACTAGTACAAATCAAAAATTTCAGAACCTCATGATCTGAAATCGGTTCGTTACAAGCATGACAACGGAAACATTCTGGATGCCAAAAGGCCCCCATGCCACTCAAAAATCTTTCATTGCCAATTTGACTATTGCAACCCCTACAGATTCTGCTGACACAGAAACTGTTGGGTCAAAAAAATAAAGCGTAAGCAAACGAAATTTAAAGTTCCAACTAGTACACCAATTACCTGTGTTGTCCTAAAGAATGTCGAAGTACATTATGGGGAAAAAAACTGCCAAAATCATATCCAGGTGGCCGAGTTGGAAGGGCTCGAGGAGGTGATTGAGGTGGAGATTCGACATTCAAACTTTCTTGAATTGCCTTAGCTAGCTCTTCATCTTCTTCCAAATGAGAAACTTTGTCTAACAATCAGCACGATTCAATAAATCAGCAAGAATACGACAGCATTCTGAAGAACTACATGCAATTGGTTTCTTGATTTAGACCTGTTGGTTTTTCCTCTCTCTCATCTTCCTCAGCAATGGACATCGCTATCGCTAGATCGATTTCTTCTCTGTCAAAATCTGGCCCTGTGTCCTGCATATTAGACCAGTATATGAAAGTTTCCAGATTAGAACGCTGGATAGGGGCCAAACCAATAAAGATCACCAATGACAGGGCAACGAATACTACCGAAGTAGTCGGAACTTCCCAAACCGTATCATCTTCATATCTCCCAGTATATTGGCCACCTGATATTTTGTGGTTGGAGCCTTTGAAAATCTTGGTTAGCCACCCCATCGCGTAGTCCTGCAGACCCGGCATAATGCAAACAGAACAACCCTCACTTTAGTTCAACAAGCTGGCTTTCTGTTATATTTGCTGGAACAAATAATTTTCTAAACAAATCACGCATAAAAATGAAATATTTCTCATATTTGAAGGGGGCCAACAACATCCATCCGTGCAAACACGACCATTTTCACATCATAAGGGAACACAATTCCCGAATTTCAAAATCATGAGGTGGATTCGAAGACTCTGGAGAGTATAAGGTATTATTAGTCTTCAACCAGATATCAAATGAACATGACAGTGCAGAAAAAATGGGAAATATGAGGGATCATAATCAATCCAAATGGATGCTGAAAGATTTGAACTCAATAATTTTCAATGAAATAATCAGTCTCATCCACCTAGAAAGATCAATGAAACACAATAAATTAATGGCTGTTCAATAATTCAGCAATCCCACTACGAAAGTTCAGACTTTTACTCATCTGATCGCCAAAAAATAAGGTAACTTAAAATGATCAGGATTGATCGGCTGTACTGGTAAAAAACTATCACCAAGAACTCAAAAGGGGCAAAGAAAAACAGAATAATAAAAGTGGAGGAATGTGTTTCAGTGGCATAAGCTACTTTACCTGAACTAGTTGAACAATCTGAAAATTTTTCAAGGAACCTGATCAACCCCACATCAAATCAATCATCCAAATTAGAGAGCTGACCCATAAGTATATCCCAATTCACAGACGAACAATAAAAGAATTTAAAATCATTGTTTTCTTGTTTCAAAAAGCAGAGGATTAGGAAGAGAGCTGGTTCACAAAGAACAAAAGAGACGACGCGTACGACTTGTCAAACATTTTATGAAGCCAAAATATGTGAACTTTTTTCTGAAATATCAAAAATCAAAAGATATATTTCTTGCCAATGAATGATCGAATAATTATATATACTATATAATAACCCAAAGGGGGTTCCGGTTTTATGATTTCATATGCCTGTTGACGTGGACCTCTCCGGTTTGAGAGAGGTCGTCGCAGGAAACTTAAAGGAGTCCGGGCCGGGGCGGACCTTTCACATCCATTTCCCTTTACTGGCTGACTTTTCATTACCAAACTCGCCTTTTCAAGATTGGGATCACCTCAGGCCCTCGACTTTTTCATTGAAGTTTCCACGTTTGTCTGTTTTCTTTAATAACTGTAACTGTTTACCCATCATTCGACGCTTATACTAAATATAGGATCTTCTTTAACACATGCAATATTACAGCTCAGTGTCTGAACACTTTAGGATTTTGAGGACTAAACCTTTTATCTATTTGGGAGTTTAAAAAAGGGTGTTGGCAAGGACTATCAAAATTACAATCGGATGATATTGATTTGGGGGCAGTGTGAAATAATATTTATGTTGGGCACATCTCGTATTCATGCCAATATGGTAACAATAAAAACTTTTGAGTTAAATTCATGCAAAAAAATTAAATATATTTTAATTTATAAATCTAGAAATTATAAATTAAAATAATTCAATCCAAGATATAGTATTTCTGGAGTAGGATTGCCTAATGATATGACGCAGTAGGAAATTCATATGATGGTGTCACATGCAATTTATTAAAATTAGATCTCATGGGTTCTGTTCGGATATTATACTGGTGCACTATCAATTATGATGGATAAAATGACAAAATTGTAGAATAAAAATAATCAACAAAAATACAACGACTTTTTGAGGTTCATATTTCTATCTCCATGTATGATGTATCCATATGGGGCAACAGGTTCGACCGTGAAATATGTCTGTTAGGACAATATTTATAAGTTTTGGTGATAACAAAAATAAGATAAGTTGCTATTGGACAATCGGTTGTCACAGGAGTTTATCTATCTACAGTAGCATTTCAGCAGCTGGGGTTTTCAAGTGGTGTTTCAGCAGTTGGAGCTTTCGTGAGTTTTCAGCAGATGGTATGATTTCAGCAGTTGAACGGTTTGAGTAGTTCAGCAGATAGAATCATCAAGAGCGATCAGCAGATACCGTTTTGAGCTTCAGCGTGTTTTTGTTAAGGATTGGTAAACGACAGCGTTTTGACAAGTTGGAACGACATCGTGGAATGCACAGTTACCTTTCAGCAGTTGATCAAGGCACAGTAATCAGCAGAAGCTTTCTTGAAGAGAATCAGCAGTTGCTTAGTCTATTTGTTGAAGATTGTTATACGACAGCGTTTGGATAAGTTGGAACGACAGCGTTTTGATTGATTCAGCAGAAGCGTTCTTTTAACATATCAGCAGACAGCTACAGTGACTTCAACCAGCAGATAGCTACATGTTGTTAACCAGCAGATGTATTTCAAGATAACAAAACGGCGTCACTTGATTAAGTTGACACGACATCGTTTTATTGCTAAAGGAATCAACAGATGGAAAACGCATATGCATATCAGCAGGTGATTTCTTCTAAGCGTTATTCCAGTCGAAGTTCTTGACAACGACGATGGTTGTAAGTGCTGGTTACCAAACTTATTTCAGGCGCAAGCTCAAGTATTTGAAATACGATCGTTTACTCTTAAGGAAAAGATTTGTTGGATCGTACAGTTGCCTGGAATTGAGGAGACAAGTTAGGTACTATTTTTGGTGAATAGTACAGTGTACAGTGGCCGTTTCTCTATGCTTGCACAAAAATGGAAAGAAGACAAATTGGCTCTGTGGATGAGCTTTTGACCTTGCAGTGGAGCAGAGATTACGGTGTACGATTTTGGCAGTAATTCAAACGGGATTCATTTCCTTTGAAGAATTAATGTTACCGTTGCAGTCGAAGCCTATAAATATCAGCAGCGGCTTTGAAGAAACATACTTCGCTCATTATCTATTGCTGTAACGCTGCCAAAATCTCTACAGAGCTTTCACTTCGTTAATATTCAAAAAGCTCAAGACTCGAAGAACTTATTCGTTTGATCTTCATTAGAAAAACATTCGAGTCAATCTTCTGGTTGTTCATTTGATGATACCAGAAGATATTTACAGTCTCTAGCTTCGTGTTCTCATTGATATATTTGATAGAGTCTGTAAACGAACTGTCTTTTAAGAAGTTCGTAAAATGTTCAAAACATTGTAAACCAGCAGCGAAGTCTTCGTCAAGTATTGTAAAGCGCTAGGAGTTCTCGTAGCTGCGGGTTACGGGAGCGGGTGTTTGTAGAAAGGCTACACACATCAAAGTCTTTTAGTGCTACCTTCCGAGGAGGAAGAAGGGGAGACGTAGGATATTGATATCCGAACTTCCAGAAACAAACTCTCGACTCTATCTCTTACTTACGCATTTATTTTGTGTTTGCGCATTGTTCATTGTTCACAAACCAATCGGCCTATTTCCGCACATATTTTGTTGGCTGAGAAGTTTGCATAAAACTGAGATCCAAACATTTTAAAAGAACTTTGAAATAGAAAAATCGAGGAGTTCATTCAACCTCCCCCCTTCTGAACTCCTATTTGCTTAGTGATCCTATTTCTGGGACCATCAAGTGGTATCAGAGCAGGAATCTATGTTATTGAACAATTATCTTTGCGTTTTTCATCATTTTAATATGTCTACCTCACAACATAAGATTCCTTTGTTCTCCAGAGACGAATACGACGACTGGAAGATTCGCATGCAGGCGCATCTTGCTGCGATGGATGATGAGATGTGGAACGTTATCACCGACGAGCCTTTAAAGATTATGAAGCCAAATCTTGCATTCTCTGTATCAAATGGCGAGGCTCAGTTCCTTGAAAAAGCTAGACACGAGTATACAAATGATGACAAGAAGAAAGCTAATCTGGACAACGTGGCCAGGGACATTCTTTACAAGACGCTGGACAAAGACAAAAATATGTTCAGCAAAATCAAGACCTGCGCTACAGCGAAAGAAATATGGGAAAAGCTTGTCCAAATATGCGAAGGCAGTGATGAAACGAAAGAGAACAAGCTGACAGTGGCTCAGCAAAAATATGAAGCAATAAAGATGAAAGATGGCGAAACAATGACTGAATTCGACGAGCGCTTCAGTGCCATTATCATCGAGTTGAACAGCTTGGGCAAAGAATATAGCAATCGGGAGTTGGTGCTAAAAGTGATGAGAGCTCTACCCAGAGAGTGGGACGTGAAGACGATGGCCATGAGGGAGTCCAAGGATCTGAACAAGATGGAGCTCCATGATTTATTTGCAAATCTAAAGGCCTATGAGTTCGAGCTCGAAACCAGATCAGAAGCGCCTTCAACATCCCAGCCAACTAAAGCTCTTGCTGCCGCTACTGCTGAACCATGCTCTCCCAGCATGAGCAAATCAGCAGATCAACTCTCTGATGACGTCATGTCCCTCTTCGTTAAGAAGTTTGGGAAATACCTGAGAAGATCCTTCAACCCTTCTACTTCTTTCAATAATTATAACAAATATGATAAAGTATCTACTGATTTGAAATGCTATAATTGTGATCGTCCAGGTCATTTTGCTGCTGATTGCAACAGACCAAAGAAAGACGATAGATACAAGAGAGAAGATAGAAGAGCTGATGATCGCTACAGGAAAGAAGAGCGATACAAACGCGATGACGAAGATAATGAAAGAAATGTTGAGAAGTTAAGAAGTTTGGGAAATACCTGAGAAGATCCTTCAACCCTTCTACTTCTTTCAATAATTATAACAAATATGATAAAGTATCTACTGATTTGAAATGCTATAATTGTGATCGTCCAGGTCATTTTGCTGCTGATTGCAACAGACCAAAGAAAGACGATAGATACAAGAGAGAAGATAGAAGAGCTGATGATCGCTACAGGAAAGAAGAGCGATACAAACGCGATGACGAAGATAATGAAAGAAATGTTGAGAAGTCCAAGGACAAGTTCAAGGACAAGTACAAAGAAAGATCAAGCGACAGGAAGATGAAGACAAACAGCAACAAAAGATTCAGTCGCAAGCATGATCGCAAAGTGTTGGTGGCTGAAGAAAGCACCAAAAGCTGGGAAGATAGCGACTCAGATTCAACCAGCAGCAGCTCATTTTCAAGAGAGAGTGAACAGGAGGAGGTTCACTGCTTCATGGCTGACCAAACAGATGAAGATGAGGTATTTGATTTCTCTAATGTTGAATTTACACGAGATGACCTTGTCATAGCACTTAATGACATGGTAAAAGAGTACCGTAAGCTTTCTCATTCATTCGATGAAGCTAAGGCTGAAAACATGAGTTTAAAGAGTAGTTCAGCTGAATCAAGTTCTGATGAACTAGAGGATGCTGACATTCTAAAAACTGAGCTGAGTAAGCTACAAGCAGAGAATGAGATGTTGAGAAATGAGATCAGCGAGCTCAAGGCTGAAGTTGCTAAATCGACTGTAGAATTGAGCTCCTGGAACAAGGCTAATCTTACTCTCCAAAAGATATGTGAAAACCAAAAGCAAGCCAGTGATAAGACTGGTATTGGATTCAACGATAGTGAGTTCTGTGAATGAGAGTCGAGTACTCAATCACGACCAGCCTACGACAAGTTCAATAAAATGAGCTTTGTCAAAGCTTATATGATATATAATTGTCTTGAGTCGGTGAAGTATGATAATCAGAACTCCCCGAAGCTGAACGAAAATGGAAAAGCTGGTATCGGCTTTTCAAAACCTGAGAGTTTCAAGCCTAATTGGCTAAAGAACAGATTGGATAAAGACAAAGCGAAATCTAGTCAAAAACCATTTGTTCATAACCAGTCGTGGCACAACTCGAAGAAGGTTAAATCGGGTTGGAAAAAGTTTCAGCAGAGGAGAGATCAATATGATCATCATATGAAACAAAAACTCAAAAGAACAGCACGAGATTTTGCACATTCTTTCGTGGATCCTAGAAGTGGAAAAACCGTAAGGATTGTTCAAATCTGGGTCCCGAAAGGGGTAATCCAATCAGGACCCAAGTAAAATTGGGTACCAAAAGTGAGTTTCTTGCGTGCAGGTCAGCAGGTACGAACCAGCAGAGACATCAAAGATATGGTACCTGGACAGTGGTTGCGCAAGACATATGACTGGAAATCCGAAGCTGCTGAAAGATGTGATCCCACACAAAGGAGCAAAAATTGTCTTCGGAGATAACGCATATGGTAACACTGTGGGTAAGGGTAAGCTTATCCACGGTAACATTTCAATTTCTGATGTACTTGTTGTTGATAACTTGCGTTACAATTTGATTAGTATCAGTCAACTTTGTGACAAAGGTTTACTTGTTAATTTTCAACAACACACGTGCACAGTTCAGGACTCAACTGGTCTAACTGTGTTGGTGGGTAAGCGTTCTGGGAACACTTATGTTATCAACTGGTTAGAACAAGAGAAGTCTGAACACTTGTGTCTTGCAGCTGGCTCTTCCAAGAGCTGGTTGTGGCACCAGAGAATGAACCATTTGCACTTCAAAACTATTGCTAAATTGAGCACGCATGATATGGTCTCTGGTCTGCCTAAAATATCTTTTTCAAAGGACAAGATTTGTGCTGCTTGTCAACTGGGAAAAAAAATCAAATCGTTAGAACAAGAGAAGTCTGAACATTTGTGTCTTGCAGCTGGCTCTTCCAAGAGCTGGTTGTGGCACCAGCGAATGAACCATTTGCACTTCAAAACTATTGCTAAATTGAGCACGCATGATATGGTTACTGGCCTGCCAAAAATAACTTTTTCAAAAGACAAGATTTGTGCAGCATGTCAACTGGGAAAACAAATCAAATATACTTTCAAAACCAAAGGCGGTAAACGTTCTTCCCGAAGCTTAGAGCTTTT
>KQ990576.1:0-25063 GCA_001598015.1 Dorcoceras hygrometricum | reverse complement strand
TCATGGCGAGTGGCTCACTACCACACTGTGAACACACCCGTGGCCATTGTACGTTGTCGATTATTCTTGGAGCTATGTTTGAGTTCCTTAGCTCCCTTGTGGGTCGAGCTTTCCATTGTTCCTTGGCGTCTCATGCATAGCACCTGCATTTTATTCCTTGCTGTTATTTCTGTTGTATTATTGCTCTCCGTACTGGGGTTTGACCCCATGTCCCTCCGGGGCTTGGTTTGTTTCTTTGTTGCGTTGTTTTCAGGAAACCCAGGATCTACAGCTGGTCGTGGTTTCAACCCAGCTGGTGGTGCCCCAGGAGGTGGCTAGTGTGTCCCAGTAGCATATAGCATATATATATATATGTATCAGTTAGCTAGGGGATGCCCTGCGCTTTGTTTTTGTACCCGTAGGGGAATATGATACATGTTGGACTTATGTATGCTTTGTTGTTGAATGTTTATGATTTGGGAACTTATTTTTAAGTATTGTTGTATTTTAAATTATATGTTTAAAACCGTCGGGCCTAAAGGCGAAAATTTTACCCACTTTTTGATAGCTTCCGCATGTGTTTATCTGTTGTGAGTACAAGGCCTGACAAAAACAGATTCAAAGTTGACATGAAGAGTGTTGGTGTAGTACAAAGATTCCATTGTCAATAGTCGAAAGATTGCGAGAGATTTCCTGAAAAATATACGCAAAAAAACACAAGAGAATACGAGAATACTAGAGAGCAAAGTTTGAAAGGTAAGCGTTAGCAAAGAGGAAAACACTGTAAATATATAAGGAATGCGAAAAGGTGAAACAATAGGAAACGGTGTAGATGTGACGAGTGGAATGATGACAACCACGTGTCAATCATCCAATGGTGCGTACAGTATTTTGAAAATAATTTGGAAAGATTTTACCCGTACAGGGAAAAGATTGAAAACACGTGCCAAAATGTATATACGTCACAACTGCTGCGGCTGATTTAACAACATCACAGCTGATTTTTAATGTATCGTTGAAGGTGGCAGGAGTTGATCACAAATAAGCATCAGCTGTGTATATGTAACAACTGAGTGTTTCCAGTCGTAACATATTCAGCTGACGTCGCGCTTAACAATTCAGCTCCTGGTTCCCCCTACGACTGATAATCCCCCAACGCGAGAAACTTGCCTCAACTGAAAGTCTTAGCGTTCCCCCTGAACAAAAGACTTACAGCTGATTTAAGCAACAGCTGACAACCTGCAAAAATGCGTTAGCTCACAGACAATCAAGGCAATTCAAGGAAACCTAATATGTTTCTAAAATAAGAAAACTTAGCGTCTGGTAGAGGCTTTGTGAAGATGTCAGCTACTTGCTGCTCAGTCGACACATACTCCAGCCGGACGTCTTTCTTTAGCACGTGGTCCCTTATAAAATTATGCCTGATGTCGATGTGCTTTGTTCTTGAATGCAGTACTTGATTTTGGGTGATCGCGATCGCACTAGTGTTGTCTCAGAGAATTGGCGCTTCAGAAGCATCGACTTCCTTCAGTTGATGTTGTATCCAGAGGATTTGAGCACAGCAGCTACCAGCTGCAAGATACTTCGCTTCAGCTGATGACGTTGCGATGGACGTCTGCTTCTTACTAAACCAGGAAATCAGTCGATCCCCTAAAAATTGACAAATCCCACTTGTGCTCCTGCGATCAATCCTGCATCCTGCATAATCTACATCACTGTAACCGATTAGTTGAAAGCCTGAGTCTTTGGGATACCAAAGACCCACGTTGGAAGTACCCTTTAAATATTTCAATATTCGCTTTACAGTTATGTAATGCGATTGCTTTGGCTCTGCTTGGAATCTAGCACACACACAGACATCAAACATGATGTCTGGTCTGCTAGCAGTTAAGTATAGCAAAGAGCCTATAATACCACGATACAGTGATACCTCTATGGCAGTTCCAGATTTGTCTTTATCCAGTTTGATTGAAGAGCTCATCGGGGTTGCAGCTGCTGAGCAATTGTCCATGCCAAATTTCTTCAGCAGTTTCTTCGTATATTTCGCCTGGTTAATGAATATACCATTCTCCAGCTGTCTAACTTGTAATCCCAGAAAGAACGTCAGCTCCCCCATCATGCTCATCTCAAACTTGTCCTGCATCAACTTAGAAAACTTTTGGCACAGTTCGAGGTTAGTTGACCCAAAGATAATATCATCAACATATATATGAACTAATAAAACGTGGTCAGCTTTAACAAATTTAAACAGTGTCTTATCAACTGTGCCTATTGTGTTGTCATGCTCGATTAAGAACTTAGATAGTGTGTCACACAAAGCTCTGAGTGCTTGCTTCAACCCATATAGAGCTTTATCCAATTTGTAAACAAAATCTATATGTGTATGACTTACGAAGCCAGGAGGTTGTGCAACATACACTTCCTCTGTTAAGACGCCATTAAGAAAGGCACTCTTAACATCCATCTGAAGGACTTTAAAGTCTTTGAATGCAGCATATGCAAGAAACATGCGGAGAATGGTTAGAAGGTCTAGGTACAAGTGTCCAACATTATTACGCTTAAATTGATTAAGTTCTTCTTGCATTGCTTCTATCCAGCTGGGGTCAGCTAAGGCCTCATCTATCTGCTTAGGTTCTATATGTGAGATGAAAGCAGAATCAAAATGATCATGCATTAGCTGGCTTCGTGTGCGAACAGGAGATTCGAAATTACCTATGACTTGCTCGGGTTGATGATTTTTATTCCAACAGAGATCAAGTCCAATTGGATTTGATCCTTGTTCCCCCTGTGTCGCTGGCTGGTTTGAAACTGCTGGATCAGTTGACGCCAATTGATGTTGAGCATTGTTGGCTTGTGCGTCTGCTTCCAGCTGTTGTGATTGTTGTTCCAGATGTGAGCTAGGATCAGCTCTTGTTTCAGTTGATGGTCTGGATACCAGCTGATGATCACTTGCGACTGGTTGTCCAGAAGTTGGTCTTAATACGGAATGATATGATGTGCTCGCACCTTGTTGTCCAGCTGGTGGTGAAGATACCAATTGATAATTTGTGCTAGCAGCTGGTACTTCAGACGTTGGTCTTAAAACCAATGGAGAAGCGCTTGCAACTGCTTGAGCAACGTCTTTTGGAGCAACATCTGATTGAGTGTCGTCTGGTTGAGCATTCATCGCTTCACCTCCAGCAGCTGGTTCACTTGGGAAGATCTGACCCTGTATGGAATCATTGTTAGTTAAATCAATGACTACTGGGTTACCTGTCAGATCTTGTTGTGCAATGTTGTGCGGTGTGTCCAGCGCTGGTTGTTCTTTAGCTGAATATCTTTGTGGCACGTCGTCGTCTGATTCTTCAAGACTTTTTGACTCCAGACGTGAACACAAATCATGTAGGCTTGCAACTGAATTTGATTTGAAACTGGTTTCATCAAACACCACGTGTGCTGATTCCTCAACTGTCAAGATTCGATTGTTGAAAACACGATACGCCACAGCTGAATATCCTAAGAAGATACCTGCATCAGATTTAGATTCAAAGGCAGTTAGATACTTTTTGCCATTGTTATGAATGAAATATCTACACCCAAACACCCTGAAGTAAGAGATATCAGGTTTCTTGCCATGCCAGATCTCATATGGGGTTTTATCGTGCATCCTATTAATCATCGATCTGTTCTGAGTATAACACGCTGTGTTAACTGCTTCTGCCCAGAATTTTTGTGAAATACCGGAATATGCAATCATAGATCTAGCAGCTTCTTTTAAAGTGTGGTTTCTCCTTTCAGCTAACCCATTTTGCTGAGGAGTTCTAGCTGCTGAGAGCTCATGCTTTATCCCCAAGTAATCCAGATAAGAAGATAATTTAAAATTTAGACACTCAGTACTGCGATCACTTCTTATCCGATTGACTGAACAAGTTCTGTCATTTTGTAAACGTTTTAAAAGGCGTATCAGCTGGTCGACGGTTTCATATTTTGCTTTTAAAAACAACACCCAAGTATATTTTGTAAAATCATCAACAACAGCAAGGGTGTAAGACGTTCCCCCTAAGCTCGTTATGGAAATAGGACCAAAAAGATCCATATGCAAGAGCTCAAGGCAACGGGAAGAACGTTTTCCGCCTTTATTTTTGAAAGTCGATTTAATTTGCTTACCCAGCTGACATGCTGCACATATCTTATCCTTAGAAAAACTGATTTTTGGCAGACCAGAAACCATATCATGTTGACTTAATTTAGCAAGTGTTTTGAATGCAAGATGATTCATTCTTTGATGCCACAGCCAGCTCTTGGAAGAACCAGCCACAAGGCACAACTGCTCAGATTCCAGCTGATCTGACCAATTGATTATGTAGGTATTCCCCGAACATTTTCCTACCAATACAGTCAGACCACTTGGACTCTGAACCATTGATAGTACCTAAAATAGGATCAATAGGTTCGAAACAACTGCAAGAGTTCAGAAGGGGGGGGGGGGTTGAATGAACTCTTGGATATTTTAAATTTTTCGAAACCTTTTAAAAGTTTTACAAGCACTGCTCAACTTAAGTCCGAGTTACCAGACTCAAGGTATCTAAGTTTTAGACAAATTTCTTGGCTAACAAAAATTGTGCGGAAAGAAGCAGATTGATTTGTGAACAGATTAATGCAGTAAATAAATGCGTAAAGTAAAAGTGAGAGTTCAGAGTTTGTTTCTGGAAGTTCGGATATAAATATCCTACGTCTCCCCTTCTTCCTTTTCAGGAAGGTTTCACTAGAAGATTTGATTTGTACAGGCCTTCTGCACACACCCGATCACCGAGCCTCGCTCAAGGTGAACTCCTAGTACTCCTCAAACAATCCACGCAGACGCAGCTGCTGGTTTACAACTCTTAGCAATATTTCAAACGGCTTTTTGAGAAGCCCGTTTGTTACAGACTCAACTAAATATAACAATGAATACAAGTTCTGTGAGACTGTAAAATCCTCTGATTTCATATACAATGAAATCGATTCAACAATGGTGAATCAGAGGATGACTCGAAGATATTTTTCTATGAAGATCAACGGTATAGTTCTTCGAGTGTTTGAGCTTTTGTGAGAGTGACTTCAAAGTAATGAAAGCTCAGAAAGCAATTTGACAGCGTAACAGCAATAGCAGTGGCGAGAGTTTTTCTTCAATTCAAAACTTCTGCTATTTATACTCTTCGCTTAACGGTCGATTAATTTAGATAAGGCAACAAAATCCTTTTTGAAATTCTGAACATCGTACGCCGTCAATCCTGCTCCACTACATGGTAAATTGCATATCGACAGAGGCAACAATATAATTTCCATATATGTGCAATCCCGTTGTAACGACCTCTGCCAATGTGTACTATTTACCCAAAAATAGTACCAATCTTGTCTCCTTAATTCCAGGCAATTTTTACGATTTGATCGTGACCCTTGATTCTCTCCAATTTGAATATATGGTCCCGTTAACCATTTGTGCCTGAATTCTTTTCTGTTGGCAGAAATATTTTTCTTGAAGACGATTGAGCAGTAACTATCTGTCGCGGTAAACATATCTGACCATTTGCAATTTCAGAAAGGCTGACGTCATCATATCTATTATACAACCACTGTACTGATAACCATAGAAAACACTGTAGCAATATCTGACGGTATCAATGACGTCACGGTATCTGATAGTTCTACTATGCTCAAATCTTTTGACAGCATCCTTTGCTTGTTAACGAATTGTAATGTTCCTGTTACGATGTCTGTTGAACAAGAACTGTAGCACTATCTGTTGATAGCAACAATGAGTGATACTGTTACGATATCTGATGACAGCACCAATTTCTACACTGTTACAGAATCTGTCGAATATACTTGACAATAACTATGGCCATTTTTGTTGGTAGCAACCATTCACTATTTCAATACCAAATGTTGTTGGCAGATATCATCACCGATACAATACTCAAAGCTGTTGGTAGATATCATCATCCTTAGAACACCATCAACAGTAGATTTCTGACCCGATAACCCAAATAGCTGATTCGATAACCCGAAAAACAAAATCGATAACTCCACTGTTCCAAAACCCGATTCTGAACAACCCGATATCATAACTGTAATTCGAACCGATCACTGTTATCAGCAACTTGATATCTTATGAAAGATTATTCGATTATCACCGTTAAGTCCAAATATTTTCTTATTTTTGTTATCACCAAAACTCTAAATTTTATCCTAACAATTTCCCCCTTTTTGGTGATGACAAAACTTAGCAGCCGAGATAAATAGATAGGAATAAATAAATTGCACACGGACTGCTGGAATTCAAACTTTCATTAATCAGAAGAGTTGGAGTTGTACATAAGATTTGTACAAAAAATTCTATCCTAATATATGCGTCTTTTGTACGATCCACTCCTACTCTTACTTCTCCTTTCCTTCTCTCTTTCCTAATATATGCGTCTTTTGTACGATCCACTCCTACTCTTACTTCTCCTTTCCTTCTCTCTTTCTCTATCCTCACGCATCATTCTCTCGATAATTTGTCTATTCGCTGCGTCAAAGTCTGCCTGTGTAATCTATGTTGTTCTCACAGCATCACCACTACCACCTGCATTGCCACTGTCTCTGATTTGAATGGCAGGTGGTGGTTGAGGACCTCGGCTGCTCTCTCCTTCCCCCTTTTTGGCATTACCGCCCCTGTTAATATAATCAACAAGTTGGCCCAACTGGTCGGTAAGGATAATGTAGTTGGCCTGAGCCTGACTCTGAAACTCCAAAAGTTGGTGAGAGATAGCCTCCTTGGTTTCCTCAACATCTTTCCTAACAACATCCAGATGGGAAGTCATAATATCCACCTTAGCATTCATCTCTTGCACCTCCTTCCTAACATCCGCTAATCCAGTAAAAACAGAGGCATTTTGAGCCAGAAAATTTTTGCGAAATTCATTAAAGCGCAGTGTCTGGACATTATCAATATTTCGGCTCTCTTGGCGTGCACCTTTAATCAAAGTTTTGAAGGATTCTTCTTGCTGCCGCAGTGAGTCACGAAAGCCTTGTTCAATTTTATGTAGCTTGGAGAGAATGCCACCTTTAGATGCATCAATGTGCTCGGAGAGAATAGTCTTATCAATGTGCTCGGAGAGAATAGTCTGAATATTAGCAAGAGAAGTAGAAATATCTGTAGAAACAGGTGGAATAGACGTCTGATCATCTGTAGTAGCATCCAATGGAATATCATCACGAGTAAAATGCATTGGAGAACCACTGGATGAAGCAGAAGTGTCCTGGCGCCGAAATGTAGGAGAAGGAGATTCTGGGTTCTCAACAATATATGATTGCTCCTCCTGTGCAGTACCAAACATAACAGGACCTAAGGAAAACTGTAAATCATGATTAGAAGAATCAAATTCTTGAGAAATCGGAGAAGGAGAGCGATAAACTGTACATCTATCGGAAGAATCTGAATCAATCTCTGGTATACTCTGTACCTCCGAATCACTGAAATACCCAACAAAACCTTCTGTATATACACCCTGTGCAAAAATTCTACGAAAACTAGTGGGAATTCTTTCGATAGCCAAACTGTACACGACTATATCTTTACAAACATCCACGCGTACTGGGCGCAAACACCCAAACATGTTGTATCTCACAATCTCCGTACAGACTCTTGCCCAGCCCCAATTCTTGATCAAAGATGGGGCAGTTCCCCAATATTGTATAGGCTCTATGAATAAGCAATGCGACACAAAATTTTCTTCGATCACAACTTCTGGCTGCTTCTTCTTATTCACAAACAAGGACAGCCTGCAGCTGCTCCTCCAGTAGTCATTTCCCTGTAAGGGCTTCCAAACACCATCCATGAGAACCATTGGCCTTACCCAACATGTGTACTTGGCCAAGGAGTAAAACTGAGCAAGAACAGCACTACTACCAACATCAGAACCAACAACCGAAAGAGAAGAAATTGGTTGTACCATGACAATGCCTTGTTCTTGCTGTTGTGCAATAAGATCTTCAAGGGATGTCGAATGTGCATTAGACAGAAGATCAATTATCTGCGATGACATTGCTATCCATGGCTGGCCAGGAGTGTAATATTTTCGATGAGATTCCCAGAGTTTTCTGAACAGCATTTCTCTATACTTCGCCAATATGTACATTTTTCTTTTAACTGCTGTCTCCAAAGAATCTGTCTCTGCCCAATCCAACATTAATTTCTCCTTTTCTTTCAAATCTCGCAGACCATCAAGATCAGACAATTTATTCAAACTAAAAGAATGGAATAAACTAACTACGTCGAGCATCACCCGGTCACGGAGCTTTACCAGAAACTCAACATCACCACAAATTAACTCAACCATCTCATGGGCAGGGTTCCCTTTAACTGGCTCATCTTCCTCTAAGATTTCCTTCCCCTTATCATGCATTGAGATCCTCGGTAGACCAGCATAGTACAAATCACGTTCTTGAACCTCATTGATATTGAGGGATTCACCAAGTCGAATTTTGGTGATTTCTGCGGCAATGATCGACGTCATCATCATGTCGTCAGAAATTTGCAACAATAGATCATCTACTGACATGAGCTCCTCAGCACTTTGCTTGCTGCCGACAGCTTTGGAGATGTCCTTTTCAAACACAAGATTCATGCTGCCCTCAGCTTCTGTCACAGTCCTTGTTTCATAAATCACTTTCTCACTGTTCCTGGAAACAAAATCCGTAAAAGACTCATCTAACCACTTATCAAAATCTTCTCCAATTTCGGTCTCATCAAAACGCTGTTCTTCCTTCTCTGTTTCATCTGTTCCCAACTTCTAAGTTTCCGCAATAACCTGCTCAATAATTACATCAAATTCATCAGAAGGAGCCATAGAAGTTTCTCTATCAGTAACCTCAGCAGACTCCTTAACCGATTCCTGCTCATCCAACGTATCATCATCAGAGCCCGTTGACAAAATCAATTTCCTCTTCGGGTATCTGCGTTTGGGCGCAGGATATACTATAGCTGTTGCAGCAGGGGTCGGTTCAACAATCTGGATAGGCACCACATCCTGTGCAACAGTAACAACATCCATACCAGTGGTGGAGGGTGAGGCTCTGCTTTTCACAGTGCGCCTCTTCTTTGGAATGACGGGCGCATCACCTTCAGTGGCTGGTCGCTTCTTCGACCCATCAATTTCAGAGATTATTTCAACAGGTGTATCATCCTTAGATACAAACTTCTTCTTTGATTTGGATTTTCGCTTCACAATCGCCTCACTAGCCATCCCCTACTCCTCAGTCTATCCACGAGCATCAATAGTTTGATTCGTCGCAATGTAAGTGTTAACTATCTTCATAGACAGAATCTTTGAAGCTTGAAAAGAAACACCTTCTCCTATGGTGATAGCAGGGATGCTCTTCATTAAGACACCAATTTGCGCAGCATAGCCCTTGGATTTCTTCTGCGTCTTATCCACCATATCTCTCAACAAATTGAACACAATCTTACTCCATTTAATTTTTAGCCCAAACTAAATTGCGGTCATCATTTGAAAACGTTCAGTGGTAACAGCATCGAAGGAACCGGCCTTAACAGTAATAGCTTTGGCCAGAATATCATTCAGCAAACGATATTCATACTTCAGGAATCTCTTCTTGCCATGAATTTCAACTTGCTCACCAGATTTTGAAAAGATGCTCCTTGCCTTATAGACCAAATGCTTCGGCACATCGGAAAAAGTTACTAGTCCTTCCATTGGCAACGCAAAGATTTATGCAAACTGAGACTGAGATACTGAGAAGTATTTGCCTGAAACAGCCCCTGTGATATCTCCATCCTGGACCAACGCTGTGTCAAAGAACTGTTCTAACTCCTTCTCATATACCATCGATTCACAACCCAGAAACCCTCTTAGACCACTGGCCTCCAGTGCTTTGAACATATTTAGCATGTCTTCGTTGTCTGGGATCATAAATACTGATTCAAAGTTGACCTGATAGGAGTTGGTGATGAATACGGATGCCATTACAGTAGATTGAGATGATGAAGAGTTCCTGAAAGCAAATTTCTGCAAAATAGAATACAAGAACATGAACGCAAGAGAATGCAAAGATTACGATTGCACAGTAAGCGTTAGCGCGTATTGGAAATGCCGTAAATAAATATGGTGAATACGAAACGCTAAGAGAGAGAAAGAATGTTGGTGTGATGATGCGCATGAAGGACAACACGTGTCAATCATCCGACGGTGCGTACTATTTTTAGAAAAGATTTTGAAAATATTTTACCCGTACGGAAAATGTTAAACAACGCGCCAAAATCTTAAAACATCACACCTAAGCAAATCTGTTTTAATGTATCGCGGGAATGGAGCCGAATCTGTTAACAGATAAGCATCAATTGTGTACAGGAGATATCTATTGACAGATTTCTCCTGTTCAATTGACGTCACGCTTAAGAACACAGAAACCATTTTCCTCCTACGACAGATAATCCTCTATCAGTAACTCTTACGTAAGCAACGCTGTTCCCTTTGAACACGAGACAAGGGGCTGATGTAAGCAGTACTGTTTCCTCGATAGATAGTCTTCCAACGGTAGCGCTTACATAAGCAGAGTTGTTCCCCCTGAACAAGTGACCCACTGCTGACGTAAGCAAAGCTGTTCAACCTGCAAAAATTGTTAGTGCACAGACAATTTTACGGCAATTCTAAGAGACCTAAAATGTTCCTAAAGTAGGAAAACTTAGCGTTTGGCAGAGGCTTGGTGAAGATGTCAGCAACTTGCTGCTCAGTCGACATGTACTCCAACCTGACGTCCTTTTTCATCACGTGGTCCCTTATGAAGTGATGCCTGATGTCGATGTGCTTTGTTCTTGAATGCAGCATGGGATTCTGAGTGATCGCTATCGCACTTGTGTTGTCACAGAGAATGGGCGCTTCAAAAGCATCAATGCCATAGTCTTTCAACTGATGTTGTATCCAGGGAATTTGAGCACAACAGCTGCCAGCAGCTAGGTACTCAGCTTCAGCAGTTGACGTGGCAATGGATGTTTTCTTCTTACTAAACCAGGAAATCAACCGATCTCCCAAGAATTGACAAGTCCCACTTGTGCTCCTGCGATCAATCCTGCATCCTGCGTAATCTGCATCACTGTAACCGATTAGTTGAAAGCCTGAGTCTTTGGGATACCAAAGACCCACGTTGGAAGTACCCTTTAAATACTTAAGGATTCTCTTAACAGCAATATAATTTGATTGCTTTGGCTCTGCCTAGAATCTAGCACACATACAGACAACAAACATGATGTCTTGTCTGCTAGCAGTTAGGTAAAGTAGAGAGCCTATAATGCCTCGATACAAAGATACCTCTATGGCAGTTCCAGCTTCATCTTTGTCCATCTTGATTGAAGAGCTCATAGGGGTTGCTGCTGCTGAGCAGTTGTCCATGCCAAACTTTTTCAGCAATTCTTTCGTGTATTTCGCTTGGTTAATAAAAATGCCATTCTCCAGCTGGCGAACTTGTAAGCCCAAAAAGAATGTTAGCTCCCCCATCATGCTCATCTAAAATTTATCCTGCATGAGCTTAGAGAATTTCTTGCACAACTTGGGGTTAGTTGACCCAAAGATATGTCATCGACATAAATTTGAACTAATAGGACATGGTCATTTTTGACGCTCCCCCATCATGCTCATCTAAAATTTATCCTGCATGAGCTTAGAGAATTTCTTGCACAACTTGGGGTTAGTTGACCCAAAGATATGTCATCGACATAAATTTGAACTAATAGGACATGGTCATTTTTGACAAATTTAAACAGTGTCTTATCTATTGTGCCTATTGTGAATTCATGCTCTATGAGGAATTTAGACAGTGTATCATATCAAGCTCTGTGTGCTTGCTTCAACCCATATAGAGCTTTATCCAGCTTATAAACATAATCTGGATGTGCATGATAAACGAAGCCAGGAGGTTGTGCAACATACACTTTCTCTGTTAAGACGCCATTAAGAAAGGCACTCTTAACATCCATCTGGAAGACCTTAATGTCTTTATATGCAGCATATGCTAAGAACATGCAGATGGCTTCTAACCTAGCTACTGGTGCGAAAGTCTCATCGAAGTCTATTCCTTCCAGTTGTCTAAATCCTTGCGCTACCAGCCTAGCCTTATTTCTTGTTACTACGCCATCTTCATTCAGTTTGTTCCTAAAGACCCATCGAGTTCCTATAACTGAATGGTTAGTTGGTCTAGGTACAAGTGTCCAAACATTATTACGCTTAAACTGATTAAGTTCTTCCTGTATAGCATCTATCCAACTTGGGTCAGCTAAGGCTTCATCAATTATCTTAGGTTCTATATGTGAGAGAAATGCAGCATCAAAATGATCATGAGATAGCTGGCCTTGTGTGCGAACAGGAGATTCGAAATTACCTATGACTTGCTCGGGTGGATGATTTCTATTCCATCGAAGATCAAGTCCAATGGGATTTGCTCCTTGTTCCCCCTGTGGTGCTGACTGGATAGAAATGTTTGGATCTTCTGACACCAATTGATGATTTTCATTTGTAGCTTGTGCATCAGATTCCAACTATGATACTTGCTGTTCTGTGTGAGTGCTGTTGTCAGCTTTGTCATCAACAGCTGTTGGTATTTTGACACTGTTGCGTCAGCTGTTGGTGTATGAGTAATGGAATCTGTTTGCGCAATGTCTGACGTAGCAATATCTGTTGGAGCAGCATTTGTTTGAGCGTTGATTGCTTCTGCCCCAGCTGCCGTCAGATCTTGTTGAACAATAGTGTGTTGTGTGTCCACTGTTGTTTGTGCTTCAACTGAATATCTTGGTGGTGGCACGTCATCATCAGATTCTTCAAGACTCGTTGATTCCAGACGTGTGCACAAGTCATGTAAGCTTGCTGCTGAATCAGATTTGAAGCTTGTCTCATTGAACACACCATGAGAAGATTCTTCAACAGTTAAACTCTTGATGTTGAACACACGATAAGCCTTGCTGACAGCAGAGTAACCTAAAAATATTCCTGCATCAGATTTAGGTTCAAACGCTGTTAGATGCTTTTTGCCATTGTTGTGAACGAAACATCTACACCCAAACACCCTGAAATAATATATATCAGGTTTCTTGCCATGCCAGATCTCATATGGGGTTTTATCGTGCATCCTATTAGTCATATATCTGTTTTGAGTGTGACAAGCTGTGTTAACTGCTTCTGCCCAAAAATTTTGAGAAATGCCGGAATAAGCAATCATAGACCTAGCAGCTTCTTTTAAAGTGCGGTTTCTCCTTTCAGCTAACCCGTTTTGTTGAGGAGTTCTAGCTGCTGAAAGCTCATGCTTAATTCCTAAGTCTTCCAGATAAGAAGTCAATTTAAGATTTAGAAATTCAGTACTGCGATCACTTCTTATCCGGTTGACTGAACAAGATCTGTCATTTTGTAAACGTTTCAAAAGACGTATCAGCTGGTCGGCAGTTTTAGATTTTGCTTTTAAAACCAGCACCCAAGTATATTTTGAAAAATCATCAACAACAGCAAGGGTGTAGGACGTTCCCCCTAAGCTTGTTACTGAAATAGGACCAAAAAGATCCATATGTAAAAGCTCAAGGCAACGGGAAGAACGTTTTCCACCTTTATTTTTGAAAGTCGATTTAATATGCTTACCAAGCTGACAAGCTGCACAGATCTTATCCTTAGAAAAATTTAATTTGGGCACACCAGAAACCATATCATGCTCACTCAGCTTAGCAAGTGTTTTAAAGTTTAGATGGTTCATTCGTTGATGCCACAGCCAGCTCTTGGAAGAGTCAACTGTAAGACATAACTGTTCAGTCCTCAACTGCTCTGACCAATCGATAACGTAGGTATTCCACGGACGTTTACTGACAAGCTGCACAGATCTTATCCTTAGAAAAATTTAATTTGGGCACACCAGAAACCATATCATGCTCACTCAGCTTAGCAAGTGTTTTAAAGTTTAGATGGTTCATTCGTTGATGCCACAGCCAGCTCTTGGAAGAGTCAACTGTAAGACATAACTGTTCAGTCCTCAACTGCTCTGACCAATCGATAACGTAGGTATTCCACGGACGTTTACCCACCAATACGGTCAGACCATTTGAGTTCTGAACTGTGCACGTGTGTTGTTGAAAGTTAACTATGTAACCTTTGTCACATAGTTGACTGATACTAATCAAATTATAGCTAAGATTATCAACAACCAATATATCTGAGATAGAGATGTTACCATGGGTAAGCTTACCCTTACCCACAGTGTTACCGTGTGCATTGTCACCAAAGACTATTTTTGCTCCTTTGTGTGGAACAACATCTGTCAACAGCTTTGGGTTCCCTGTCATATGTCGTGCACACCCACTGTCCAGGTACCAGATAATTGAGTCATCGACAGCTTTGTACCTGTTACCCTGCAATCATAGATGTCAGGCCTCGTGCTCTAAACAGAGTAAAAATCCAAACACATGCGGAAGCTTATCAAAAAGTGGGTAAAATTTTTGCTTTTAGGCTCGAAGGTTTAAAACATCCAATTTAAAATAATGCGATACTCAAAATATATATCCCAGTTGGAAACCAACATAACAATGCAACAACCAAGTATAGCAACAATACAGGTATCATACTCCAAACACTGGATACAACGACAAAGCACAGGGCATCCCCTGGCTAATAATACTGATACATAAATATATGCTATACGCTACTGGGATACTCAACCACCTCCCGGGGCACCTCCAGCTGGACCTGCACCACGACCAGCTGTATGACCTGGACAACACAACAGGCAAGGAAAACAAACCAAGCCCTAGAGGGACATGGGGTCAAACCCCAGTACGGAGAGCAACTATAAATCAGTAATAAGCAGCAAGAATAAAATGCAGATGCTATGCATGAGATGCTGAATAATAACAAAGGACTCCAACCGAGAAGGAAATGAAGGGACTCAATGCACAACTCCACTGAATCTGCAACAAACGGTGGCCACTGGGTGTGTTCCAAGTGTGGTAGCTAGCCACTCGCCGGGACACAACACCCGAATACCAGATGCATCAAACAACTCGGCCTGCTGTTGCCCAACCTATGAACAGTGGTAGTTAGCCACTCGGCGCATAGGGGCTAACATAACCCAGCAGGGAGATGAGAGTGCGGTATTGCCGCTCGCCCTCGCATCCTGGTAAGAAACAGAACAAGAACAACGAAACGATGGCAATAAAACTGTAATGAGATGCAAATACGTGTATGCGCATGCTGGAAATACAAGCATATCAACATATGCGAAAGCAGTAACAACATCAGCAAGCACATAACACATAACACACGGCCATCTCATAGATCGGCAGCCTCAACAGGCAAATAAGCACATAAGCCAGCAAAGCCATCTCACAATTCATCCAAGCCGTCACCTTGCTGTAATTTACAAGCTCAACCCATACCTGAATTCTGCTAAGCGCTCACCACCACAAGGCTCACGAAATCCCAGTCCTGAAATCTGTTAAATTACACGCATACACAATTCAGAACGAGCCTGCAAAACTCACGGCATCTCACAAAAACTCACGGCCAGAAATTCATAAATACGACCCAGCCTTCAATCCTACCCAAACGACTAACTAGGAAGCTTAAAACAACGCCAAGAACAAGATCCCAACGTAAAAGCGAAAGGCTACCTGCAACCACGCAACACGCGAACAACCACAGCAACTTCGTGCTTTCGATTCAGCCAACTATAGCTTCCAATATGGGTACGAGATGAAAGAGCTTTCCAAGATGAGTCCAACGCTACCTCGAACGTGAAAAAAGGTGGCCGGAATCGACGGGAAATTTCCGGAGAAGTTCACGGTGAACAGTGCCAAGGGTTTGAGAAAACAGAGAACGAAAGTCTGATAAATTTCTCTAAGTATGGGATCTGGTGAAAAGCAACGAAGCCAATGCTTCTAATTTATAGGCGCGAGAGATCTGTTTAAATAACCCACCGACAAAACATATCTCACCAACTACGCGCCCTAAACACAATCACGACCCCAAAACGACGTCGTATCACACCACGGAGAAATCTGATCCAAAAAGCGCTGAGATCTGGAAACACGCTAACAACAACGCACAACGCCAAAACCGCGGACAGGTCTGCTTACGTAAGCAACACAACGACAACACACGCTGCTGACGTCATCAGATCTGCCAACAGATTTCTCCCTCAAGACTCAAACCAGCAACGCTTACGTCATCCACGCTAAGCAACCACGCGATGATGACGTCATGAAATCTGCTAACAGATTCACCAAAAGATCTCTCAAACCAGCAACGCTTACGTCAGCCACACGACGACAACACACACTGCTGACGTCATGAAATCTGCCACCAGATTTCACCCAAAATTCGAAAATCTCGAAATTTCCAGAATTGTTCCAAATGTGATTTCCGACCCGAAAATACAACCCAAACATTCAAAATGAAATCTGAATCACCAGAAATCACCAAAACTCGATTAATTCAATAATTAATCCTTAATCAACATTTCAGGTCTCACATATCTCCCCCACTAAAAAGGATTTCGTCCCCGAAATCAAACAACAATTCTAGAATTACAACACAGCACTGAAAACCGAAACAACAACAGAAACTAAACAGATACTCGCCCAACACAAGGCCAAGAGTTCAAGATAACTGAGCAAACAATTTACAACAACTAAGGAGGGAATACAAACAAAACTACAAACTACTGGAAAATATAGCTCAACAGCTACTCAAACAGATGCGGCCACTCGCGCTGCATCTTCTCTTCTAGCTCCCAAGTAGCTTCTTCCCTACCATGTTTGCTCCACTGTACCATTACCAACGGAATGGTCTTATTCCTCAGCTGTTTCTCTTTTCTGCCAAGGATCTTCAAAGGACATTCCTGATAGCTCAACTATTGATCTAGCTCTACCTCGTCAGTTCCAAGCACATGAGACGGATCTGGCTCATACTTCCTCAACATCGATACATGAAACACATCGTGAAGAGAGGACAACTCTGACGGCAACAACAACCGATACGCTAAAGGGCCAATCCTCTTGACAATCTCATATGGTCCAACATAACAAGGGGCTAACTTTCCCTTGCGTCCAAAGCGCATTACACTGCGAAACGGAGAAACCTTGAGAAATACACGATCACCAATCTGAAACTCAAGACGTTGACGCCTCTTATTTGCATAACTGGCTTGGCTATCCTGGGCAGCTTTCATCCTTTGTCGAATAAGATCCACATGATCCTTCATTTGCTGCACAAAATCAGGGGCAGATAGCTGCTTCTCCCCCACTTCTTCCCAACATACCGGCGATCTGCACTTTCTGCCATACAAAGCCTCGAAAGGCGCCATGCCAATCGTCACTTGGTAGCTGTTATTATATGAAAACTCGACCAAAGACAACGCATCTTGCCAGCTACCTCCGAAATCCAACACAACAGCCCACAACATATCCTAAAGTCTGGATAGTTCGCTCAGATTGGCCATCTGTCTGGGGGTGATACGCGGTACTCATTGCCAATCTTCGTCACTTGGTAGCTGTTATTATATGAAAACTCGACCAAAGACAACGCATCTTGCCAGCTACCTCCGAAATCCAACACAACAGCCCACAACATATCCTAAAGTCTGGATAGTTCGCTCAGATTGGCCATCTGTCTGGGGGTGATACGCGGTACTCATTGCCAATCTGGTTCCCAAAGCTGTTTGCAAACTCTTCCAAAACCTGGAAGTAAACCTCGGATCTCGGTCGGACACGATTGAAACAGGCACACCGTGCAATTTAACAACAACATCAACGTACAGCTTCGCCATCTTCTTCAACGGAAAGGTCATCCCATAGGGAATGAAGTGTGCATACTTCGACAAACGGTCTACAACTACCCAAACAGCGTCGCATCCTCGGCTGGAACGAGGCAAATGCATCACGAAATCCATCGCAATGTGCTCCCAATTCCATTGGGGCACCTCTAAACTTTGCAACAGACCACCGGGTCTCATCCTTTCGGCATTTACCATCTGGAAATTCAAACAACGAGCAACGAAACCAGCAACGTTACTCTTCAGGCCAGACCACCAAAAGTGCGGCTTCAAAGCATGGTACATCTTCCGTGCACCAGGATGAACACTATGTCTGCTGCAATGCGCCTCATGAAGGATCTCCTCCTTCAAATCATTGAGGTTTGGCACAACCAACCTGCCACGAAACCTCAAGCAACCATCGGACGAAACAGAATAGTCCTCAAGTTCGCCAGCCCTGACTTTCAACTTCAACTCGTGGATAGACGGATCGGTCCTCTGAGCTGCTCGAATGCTGGAAAAAATCTGCGGTTCCACTTGGAACGATGAACCATCACACAATCTTCAGCCGGGTAAAATCTCCAACCCGTAGTGTTAAGATGCTCTTGATCCTTGGAGATGTACAACGAGGCAAGCATCTCACTAGCCTTTCTGCTCAAAGCATCAGCCACTACGCTCGACTTCCAAGGCTGGTATTTAATCTCACAATCAAAGTCCTTAAGCAGCTCCATCCACCGACGCTGTCTCATGTTCAAGTCAGGCTGCGAAAACCGATACTGCAAACTCTTGTGGTCGGAGTACACCACAAACTGCTCGCCATACAGGTAGTGACGCCAGATCTTTAACGCAAAGACCACCGTTGCTAACTCCAAGTCATGAACTGGGTAACGAGTCTCGTGCGATTTCAACTGCCGCGAGGCATACGCAATGACTCGACCATTCTGCATCAACACACAACCCAATCCATTGAGCGAAGCGTCAGAGCAAACAACAAAACCACCCGAACCGGACGGCAGAGCCAACACAGGCGCAGTAGTCAACTTTTCCTTGAGCAGTTGAAACGCATTCTCACACTGCTCAGTCCAAACAAACCGCCTATCTCTCTGGGTCAATTGGGTCATCGGCTTTGCTATACTTGAGAATCCCTCAATGAAGCGACGATAATAGCCAGCCAGACCTAAGAAACTGTGAATCTCAGACACATTTCTCGGTCTCTCCCAGTTCAAAACAACATCCACTTTACCGGGATCCACAGAAATGATAAACACCACGCGATCTAACCAAAACTCGCACTTGGAAAACTTCGCATACAACTGCTGCTCTCTCAACCTCCGAAGCACCATTTCCAAGTGCTCCTTGTGCTCCCTCGGAGTCTTCGAGTAAACCAGGATGTCGTCAATAAACACAATCACAAATTGGTCTATGAACTCTCTAAAAACTCGGTTCATCAGATCCATAAAGACTGCAGGCGCGTTTGTCAACCCAAACGGCATCACCAAAAACTCAAAATGTCCGTACCTCGTACGAAACGCAGTCTTCACGACATCTTGGTCCCTCACTCTGAGATGGTGGTACCCGGAACGAAGATCAATCTTTGAGTACACCGCAGAACCTTGCAACTGATCAAATAGATCATCGATTCTCGGCAACGGGTACTTATTCTTGAAAGTAGCTTTATTCAACTGGCGAAAATCAATGCTCATCCGCATTGAGCCATCCTTCTTCTTCACAAACAAGATGGGTGCTCCCCACGGTGACATACTAGGTCGGATAAAACCTTTCTCCAGCAAATCATCTAACTGCTCATTGAGTTCTCTCAACTCCGCAGGCGCCAGACGATATGGAGCACGTGAAATCGGAGCTGTGCCAGGCACCAAATCTATGCTGAAGTCTATCTCCCGCCTCGGAGGAAAACCAGGGATCTCCTCCGGAAACACGTCGGGAAAGTGTTGCACCACGGGAACGTCACTAAAATGAACACTGGAAGAGCACGTGAAATCGGAGCTGTGCCAGGCACCAAATCTATGCTGAAGTCTATCTCCCGCCTCGGAGGAAAACCAGGGATCTCCTCCGGAAACACGTCGGGAAAGTGTTGCACCACGGGAACGTCACTAAAATGAACACTGGAAGAAGAAGACGCATCTAAAGCGTAGATCATAAAGCCAGCATTCCCCAAAGACAACAAGATAAACATCTCCATCACAGAAACCAACGGAATCTTCGATCGCGAATCCTGACCGTAGAAGTCCCACTTCTCGCCAGACAAAGGCCTAAAACGCACAATCCCATGGAAGCAATCCACGGAGGCCCTATAGTTGGACAGCACATCCATTCCAACTATGCAATCGAAATCCCAAAGCATCAAACGGATCAAGTTCGCTAACAAAACATGCTCACCAAAACGCAACACACCATTCAACAAAACCTCCTGGGAGAACAGGCTCATACCACCAGGGGTAGAAACAGAAACAGCATCGCGCAAAGGTACGGTACACAGACCATGCTCAACAACAAACGAATCAGAAATAAACGAATGCGATGCACCGGTGTCAAACAACACACGAGCAGGAAAGTCAAAGATATGACATGTACCTCCAATCACTTGGCTCGGTGTCTCCTCGACCTGCTCCCTCGTGATAGCATTAACCTGAGCATGCTGGGGTCCTGGGAAGAAAGGCTGAGACGACTGACCAAAACGCAAAGGGCCAGGCTGCTGAAACGGTCTAAATGGAGTCTCACCCATGCGGGGCTGCTGAAACTGCTGAGAACGGCCCTTAGACTGACCCCCACGACCCTGAGGCTGGGCTGCACCCTGAGACGACCCAGCTGTCGGACACACCCTAGCATAATGTCCATACTTTCCACAAAGTTTGCAGGAACCCTGCACACCAATACACTGGGTGGAAGAATGCTTCCCACCACAAAAGCCGCAAAACTCCGCCCGAGAACCGCTGCTACTCAAGCTGCCTGAACCGGAAGACCCTGAACCAGACTTTTTCTTGAATTGCTGACCGCGGGGTCGAAACCTCTGACGGCCAGACTGCTGAGCCACCTACTGCTGCTGCTGGGGATAATGAGCGGACTGAGAACTCTGAGACGACTGAGCTCCCTGACCAACAGGTCTACCACCCTGCACTGCCTGCACTACCTGTGCTCTGTGCGTATGACGGCTCCTCATGCCCTCCTCAATGTGGATAGCAGTATCAACGGCCTCAGCATACGACTTGGGCTTGCTCGTTAAAACATTCTGGTAAAACTCTTCATTCAAGCCCTCCACGAATCTGGTACTCTTGGCCCTCTCCCGGCCAGCAACATGCGGAACATAAGCCAACAACGCAGAAAACTTGCGAGCATACTCGTGCACAGTCATCGAGCCCTGCTCCAAAAACTCAAACTTCCGCTCACGGGCAGCCACATACGAATCGGGGATATACTCCTGCCTGAAGGTCTCACAGAAACTGTCCCAAGTGATACCAACTTCAGTCTCCACTAAGGTACTAGACGCACCTCGCCACCAACGCTCTGCTGCCTTCCTCAGCAACAAGGTCACTAACCTCAACCGGAGTTCATCCTCATACTGAGCACGATCAAAAAGATGAATGACGTTATGGAGCCACGAATCAGCATCCTCACTCGACTGGTCGCCATTAAAGACAGGAGGGTTCATCCTCTGAAAGCGAGCTATAACAACATCCATTCTCTCCACCGGAGACGGCGGAGCCTCAGCTTCTCCCTCTTCGCTACTCTCACGAGTACGACTAGGAGCACTATACTGATCCTCGTTCTGACCTCCTGACTCCTGGAACTGCCCCCTACCTCTACCACGACGTCTAGGCGGCATATAAATACACTCAACAGGATAAGGAAAAGCAGAACAGATACATCATATAACACAAATATGCATCACGTAGTCACATAAGTCAAGCACATGCAACACACGACACTGTGCCTAGACTCAAGTGTGATCAAAGAAATTGAGCTTATCCCAGCTTAAGCTCTGATACCAAAAATGTCAGGCCTCGTGCTCTAAACAGAGTAAAAACCCAAACACATGCGGAAGCTTATCAAAAAGTGGATAAAATTTTTGCTTTTAGGCCCGACGGTTAAAAACATTCAATTTAAAATAACGCGATACTCAAAATATATATCCCAGTTGGAAACCAACATAGCAATGCAACAACCAAGTATAGCAACAATACAGGTATCATACTCCAAACACTGGATACAACGACAAAGCACAGGGCATCCCCTGGCTAATAGTACTGATACATAAATATATGCTATACGCTACTGGGATACTCAACCACCTCCCGGGGCACCTCCAGCTGGACCTGCACCACGACCAGCTGTATGACCTGGACAACACAATAGGTAAGGAAAACAAGCCAAGCCCCAGAGGGACATGGGGTCAAATCCCAGTACGGAGACAACTATAAATCAGCAATAAGCAGCAAGAATAAAATGCAGATGCTATGCATGAGATGCTGAATAATAACAAAGGACTCCAACCGAGAAGGAAATCAAGGGACTCAATGCACAGCTCGACTGAATCTGCAACAAACGGTGGCCACTGGGTGTGTTCCAAGTGTGGTAGCTAGCCACTCGCCGGGACACAACACCCGAATACCAGATGCATCAAACAACTCGACCTGCTGTTGCCCAATGAACTGTGGTAGTTAGCCACTCGGCGCATAGGGGCTAACATAACCCAGCAGGGAGATGAGAGTGCGGTATTGCCGCTCGCCCTCACATCCTAGTAAGAAATAGAATAAGAACAACGAAACGATGGCAATAAAACTGTAATGAGATGCAAATACGTGTATGCGCATGCTGGAAATACAAGCATATCAACATATGCGAAAGCAGTAACAACATCAGCAAGCACATAACACATAACACACGGCCATCTCATAGATCGGCAGCCTCAACAGGCAAATAAGCACATAAGCCAGCAAAGCCATCTCACAATTCATACAAGCCGTCACCTTGCTGTAATTTACAAGCTCAACCCTTACCTGAATTCTGCTAAGCGCTCACCACCACAAGGCTCACGAAATCCCAGTCCTGAAATCTGTTAAATTACACGCATACACAATTCAGAACGAGCCTGCAAAACTCACGGCATCTCACAACAACTCACGGCCAGAAATTCATAAATACGACCCATCCTTCAATCCCACCCAAACGACTAACTAGGAAGCTTAAAACAACGCCAAGAACAAGATCCCAACGTAAAATCAAAAGGCTACCTGCAACCACGCAACGTAAATACGACCCATCCTTCAATCCCACCCAAACGACTAACTAGGAAGCTTAAAACAACGCCAAGAACAAGATCCCAACGTAAAATCAAAAGGCTACCTGCAACCACGCAACGCGCGAACAACCATAGCAACTTCGTGCTTTCGATTCAGCCAACTATAGCTTCCAATATGGGTACGAGATGAAAGAGCTTTCCAAGAGGAGTCCAACACCACCTCAAACGTGAAAAACGGTGGCCGGAATCGACAGGAAATGGTCGGAGAAGTTCACGGTGAACAGTGCCAAGGGTTTGAGAAAACAGAGAACGAAAGTCTGATAAATTTCTCTAAGTATGGGATCTGGTGAAAAGCAACGAAGCCAACGCTTCTAATTTATAGGCGGGAGAGATCTGTTTAAATAACCCACCGACAAAACAGATCTCACCAACTACGCGCGCTAAACACAATCACGACCCCAAAACGACGTCGTATCACACCACGGAGAAATCTGATCCAAAAAGCGCTGAGATCTGGAAACACGCTAACAACAACGCACAACGCCAAAACCGCGGACAGGTCTGCTTACGTAAGCAACACAACGACAACACACGCTGCTGACGTCATCAGATCTGCCAACAGATTTCTCCCTCAAGATTCAAACCAGCAACGCTTACGTCATCCACGCTAAGCAACCACGCGATGCTGACGTCATGAAATCTGCTAACAGATTCACCAAAAGATCTCTCAAACCAGCAACGCTTACGTCAGCCACACGAAAACAACACACGCTGCTGACGTCATGAAATCTGCCACCAGATTTCACCCAAAATTCGAAAATCTCTAAATTTCCAGAATTGTTCCAAATGCGATTTCCGACCCGAAAATACAACCCAAACATTCAAAATGAAATCTGAATCACCAGAAATCACCAAAACTCGATTAATTCAACAATTAATCCTTAATCAACATTTCAGGTCTCACATAGAGACGGATTTTGGTACCCTATTTTACTTGGGTCCTGATTGGATTACCCTTTCGGGACCCATACTTGAATGACCTTGACAGTTTTTCCAGTATAAGTATCCTTAAGGGTCTGTGCATAATTACAGTGAGATCTATTGAGTTTTGATTTCATATGTTCACCATATAGATCTCTTTTCCGCTGAACCTTTTTCCAACCAGTTTTTACCTTCTTTGAGCTACGCCACGGCTGGTTAGGAACAAATGACTTTTGACCAGCTTTCGCTTTGTCTTTGTCCAGTCTGTTCTTTAGCCAACTTGGCTTGGAGTTCTCGGGTCTTGAAAAGACGATACAAGCTTTTCCATTTTCGTTCAACTTGGGAGAGTTCTGGTCATCAAATGTTATCGACGCAAATCAATCATATATCACATCGGCTTTGACAAAGCTCATTTTGTTGAACTTGTCATATGCTGATTGTGATTGAGTACTCGTCTCTCCTTCACTGCTCTCACCACTACTGAAACCCAAACGAGTTCTATCATTTGCTGATTTTTGAATTTCTTGCAGCTTGTGGAGAGCACGAGCTGATTGATTCCAGGAGCTCATTTCTTTAGTTAATTTTTCAACTTCAGCCTTGATCTCACTGGCCTCATTTCTCAACAAGTCATTTTCTACCTTCAGCTTACTCAACTCAGTTTTCAAAGTGTCAGTATCCTCAAGCTCGTCAGAACTCGATTCTGCTGAACTATTTTTCAGACTTGCGTTTTCGGCCTTGATTTCCTCAAATGTGTGAGATAAGCTCTTGTACTCATGGATCATATCGTTCAGTGCCTGAACTAGATCCTCACGTGTAAATTCAATGTTGTGAAATCGAATACCTCATCGTCCGAAGTTTGATCAGCCATGAGGCAATGAACTTCCTCCTGTTCACTGTCACTTGATGAGGAGCTGCTGCTGTAGGAAGAGTCTGAATCAGTATCTGCCCAGCTTTTGGTGCTCTCTTCTGCCATCAGCACCTTCCTGTCATTCTTTCTGTTTGGCCTTCTTTCAGGTCTTGTTCTCATCCTCCTATCCTTGGATCGCT
>KQ990575.1:60904-73234 GCA_001598015.1 Dorcoceras hygrometricum | reverse complement strand
CGGATTCAACCACTGAGGCTGAGTACATCGCAGCATCAGTTGCTGCTAAGGAGGCGGTTTGGATAAGGAATTTCGTCCAAGAGTTGGGCGTCATTCCAAATGGAGTTGGTCCAGTCCCGGTGTACTTCGACAACACGGGTGCCGTTGCGCAAGCAAAGGAGCCTAGGTCTCACCAAAGATCCAAACATATACTGAGGAAATACCACATAATCCGGGATATTGTGGCTAGAGGTGACATAGCAGTTGAGAGAGTCGCCTCTGCGGACAACATTGCTGATCCACTTACGAAGCCCTTGACAGAACCGTTGTTTGAAAAATATCACGAAACAATGGGACTGCGTCTGATGAGTAGTTGGCTTTAGGTCAAGTGGGAGATTGTTAGAGTAGATGTACAACTAGCCAACTTGTGGCGTGTGGGTTTATAGGCTCTTGTATGAAACGATCTTTATATATGATATTCGCATTTATTTATGGCATTCTTTATCTTCATTATGATTTATGATGTTAACAATTGTGTTGGATAAAGACCTAGAATGCACCATAGTGTATGTTAGATGTGATAGTGGGTATGACGGCTATCATGAAACACATCTAATAGTCACTGTGTATTCTGAATTCGTTCCTAGTCGATTGGGCCGTCAAAATGAGGATAAGGCCGCTCGAGCTTGAGACTAGCGTCTGCGATGTGAAGTACCATGTTTCATTGGTAGGGAACATTGTGACGTTCTGAGCATGTAGATGGATAGTGACCTGGTGATCTATCGAACTACCCTCCTTCGGATTTTCCAAGTGGTTACCATTTGTAGAGTGGATAAGTCCGAGGTCTTGGTTGTACTGATTAGTCCTCACGACTCAAAATGTCATTGAGACTCTACATGATAGGCGTCTCACTTTTACTCGTTTGCCGACTCACTTGGGGTCATTAGGCGGTGGGATTAGGTGAGATCCCGATGCATGTAGGAGTCGATGCTTCGTTGTCGAGGATTCACCGCTCGCTTACATGCGTGGATATCCTATACTATCTGAGGGGATAATAGTGTATAAATCTCTGGCCAGAGTACTAGAAGTGTTTTAGGTAAATGGGTTTACCTAGTAACACTCGCGATGTCACTATTTGATCTCCAAGATGTATGCATAGCTATCGGATCTCTAGCGACTCTCGATTTACCAATGGTCGTTGATCTGATCGGGATATATGTGTTGAAAGGACCGTACTATACGCTAACCATGACCAACTTGCAGGCACTATCAGTGATACCTAGGGGATCATGGGACGATGTTTCTAGGCGCTTTACCATGATCCGATGGGCAAGTCCGAAATTGTGATTTCGGAGCCGCAATGGTTGTGGGCCCACGGCTAGCTGTATCCCTGAACCATTGAGGGTCACACAATTACTGGATTCATGATTCCCGCACGGAAACTGAGCTCAATGTGTTGAGAACTTGAGGAGGATTTTAGGGAGTGCGACTTCCTAAAAGGCAACAAGGGTCAAATTGCGATTTCCCACTGTTGAGGGGCAAAACTGTCATTTTGGACTAGGTATCTTAAAAATTGTTTTCGCACCATAACGTTCAGCTTGGAAACTGAGTCGATCGGTTCTGATCTGATCGTCGATCGGATTTATGATGAAACTGTGGTGAATTAAACGAGCCTAATGTTCGCATGGACCTGGGTATGACCCAAGTCCATTGGGCCGGTTCAAGCCCATCTACGATTTTCCCACTTTTGAGGGGCAAAACTGTCATTTTGGACTAGGTATCTTAAAAATTGTTTTCGCACCATAACGTTCAGCTTTGGAAACTGATTCGATCGGTCCGATCTGATCGTCGATCGGATTTATGATGAAACTGTGGTGAATTAAACGAGCCTAATGTTCACATGGACCTGGGTATGACCCAAGTCCATTGGGCCGGTTCAAGCCCATGTACCATCTTTATTTAATTAAGATGGATTAGGGCTTTTAATCAGATTGGACTTGTTCCGATCAGCTTGACGAGGAGTTTTCGTCCGTGCTAAAATCCATCACATCTTCTAGTGCAGATTGACGGAGGAAGACTGATTCTGGTCGTGGACCTGATTGGAGAATCTACCGCCACCTACCGTGAAGAGCCAGTTTTCTTGTAAATCTGGTTGGAGCCAGGCGCCTAGACGCCAGCAAGGTAACTATCTACGAACACCCTATGAATGTTTGTAGATTTATATTAATATATTGAACACTTTCCGGGCAATTTTTTTTTTCCGCTGCGCCCCGGGAAGTGGGATCCGGATCCGCCACCGCTATTCCCAACAAATATATCTAAATATCAACTAAAATCTGAACTCAAACAGCTTAAATTCTAAAGCCTCGTGGCTCACTCAGCTACCTCAACTCTATAGAGCACCACTCAGCTCTCAACGAAGCTTAAATTGGAAAGAAATCACTTACCCAAAGCTGTTAAAGAACAGACGAACTACTGGTCAACAATCGCAAAGATACTCGAACACTGCAACAACTTCGTGCTCCTCAAATCCAGCGACCCCAGTAAACAAACTGGCATCAATAGGAAGCCCTAGAGAAGACGAGCTCAGCGCTACCAATCTTGCTCCAAACGGCGGCGTAAAACGATGGCAATCAACGGAAATAGGGTTCGGATGAACAGTACCAATCGAGGGTTATCAGGGATGAAGATAAGGAATATCAGGTTCGAAATACTCTAAGTGTTGATCGACACTGAAGTTAAATCCTCAAGTCCAAGCTACAGTGGAATTCAACCACCGACTAATTCAGATCACATCGCTAAGGCAGAAGTCACTCAAATCTGGCCTCAGCTATAACTCACATCTGACTACTCTACCTCGGATCTGATTCTCTAAACAAAACACGCGTTTATGATACCAATACAATGTCACGCTACTTAACAAAACGACGTAGCATAGGAGTCCCGCTCTCACAACAGATCTCGCTAACACTCACATCTGCCAGCGCCCGCTAAAAAGATTCCATTCACTAGCGCCAAATCTTAAAACACGATACGACATCGCATTAACTCTTGCAACGCCATATCTGACTAGCACCTGAAACGACAGCGTTTTGCTCCCTGCTCGTGACAATTCACGGAAACACGTAAGGGCACAATTGAACATCCAGATTCCACTCAAATCTGAAATTATAAAAATCTCCAAATACTCACATCTGAAAACCCGATCATCAAAAACTCAATTAGCTAATCCTAATCCAAATCTAATTAGCTAATAATCATACTTAACAATTTCTAGTCCTCACATTCTCCCCCACTAGAAATTGATTTCGTCCTCGAAATCAACTTGTAGCACCAGATTCAAAACTAACGAGGAACAACAATCACAACAAGATGGCATACTCACGACACAGTATACTAGACACCCTTCCAAATACACCCATGCCATACTGCCCAGCATACTCAATGCTAAACAAACCACAAATCTTCATCACTCGAACAGATGAGGCCACTCTTGTCTCATCTTCTCTTCAACTTCCCAGGTAGCTTCCTCACGACCATGCTTGCTCCATTGGACCATCACCAACGGAATAACCTTATTCCTCAGCTGCGTCTCCTTCCTATCCAGAGTCTGCACTGGATATTCCACATAGCTCAAGGTAGAATCCAGCTCAACTTCATCAGTCCTCAAGGCATGGGACGGATCTGGCTCATATTTCCTCAACATTGACACATGAAACACATCATGCATCGTTGCTAACTCATCAGACAGCCTCAATCTATAAGCCAATTGTCCGATCCTCAACAATCTCAAAGGGACCAACGAATCTAGGAGCCAATTTACCTTCAATCTGAATCTCATCACACTCTTGAAAGGAGAAACTTTTAGAAACACTCGATCGCCAACCTCAAACTCCAAAGGTCTGCGTCTCTTGTTATCATAGCTACCATGTCGATCTTGAGCAGCTTTCATCCTACTCCGAATCAACTCAATCTGATCCTTCATGTGCTGCACAAACTCAGGAGTAGACAACTGTGACCATACAACGCTTCAAAAGGTGCCATCCCAATAGTCACCTGGTAGCTGTTGTTATAAGAAAACTCAACTAAGGACAAGGAATCCTGCCAGCCACCACTGAAATCTAATACAACTACTCGCAGCATATCTTCTAAAATCTGATGGTCCTCTCAGATTGACCATCTGTCTGTGGGTGATAGGCTGTACTCATAGCCAATCTCGAACCCATCGCTGCCTGCAAGCTCTTCCAGAATCGGGAAGTAAACCTTGGATCTCTATCAGACGCTATTGAAACCGGCACTCCATGCAATCTCACCACATGGTCAATTTACAGTCGCACCATTTTCTTCATCGAACACCTCACATCATAGGGAATTAAATGGACTGACTTCAAAAGTCTATCAACAATAACCCAAACAACATCACATCCCCTACTCGATCGAGGCAAATGAGTCACAAAATCCATGACGACGTGCTCCCAATTCCATTGAGGCACTTATAGACTCTGTAGCAATCCACTAGGCCTCATTCTCTCATCCTTGACCTGTTGACAATTCAAACAACGAGCTACAAATCCAGAGATGTCGTTCCTCATGCCTTCCCACCAATAGTGGAACTTCAAAGCATGATACATCTTCCTCTCGCTCGGATGCACACTGTATCGACTACAATGAGCTTCATTCAAGATGGCTTCTTTCAAATCAATCAAATTCAGAACCACCAATCTATCTCGAAATTTCAAGCATCCATCGGAAGCAACAGAAAAATCCTCTGACTGACCATTCTGAGCCTTAATCTTCAATTCATGCACATACGGATCAGTCCTCAGCGCTGCTCTAATATCTGCTACAATCTGTGGCTCGACCTGAAAAGAAGAAACCACGAAATACTGATCACTCGGCTGAAAAAGCCACCCAAAAGTCCCCAAATCCTCGTGGACTTTGGATATTCTCATCGATGCCAATATCACCGGTTGGGCTTTGCTACTCAAAGCATCGGCCACCAAATTCATCCGCCCAGGCTGATACTGAATCTCACACTCAAAATCCTTCAGCAACTCCATCAAGCGGCGTTGCCTCATATTCAAATATGACTGCGTGAAGATATATTTCAAACTCTTGTGGTTGGTGCACACCACAAATTGTTCATCATACAAATAGTGATGCCAAATCTTCAAAGCAAACACTATCGAAGCCAACTCAAGATCATGAACGGGGTATCTCGTCTCATGGGGCTTCAACTGTCGAGACGCATAGGCTATCACATACCCGTTCTGCATCAACACGCAACCCAAACCACTCAGAGAAGCATCAGAGCAAACTACAAAACCTCTAGAACCTGAAGGCAAAGCTAACACAGGAGCAAGTGCGTCTTCAAGGCATGATACATCTTCTTTCTCGCTCGGATACACACTGTACCGACTACAATGAGCTTCATTTAAGATGGCTTCCTTCAAATCAATCAAATTCGGAACCACCAATATACCTCGAAATCTCAAGCATCCATCAGAAGCAACAGAAAAATCCTAAGACAGACCATTCTGAGCCTTAATCTTCAACTCATGAACATACAGATCAGTCCTCTGCGCTGCTCTAATGTCCGCTACAATCTGTGGCTAGACCTGAAAAGAAGAAACCACAATACTGATCACTCGGGTCAAAACGCCACCCAGAAGTCCCCAAATCGTCATGGACTTTGGATATACTCATCGACGTCAACATCGTAGGTTGGGCTTTCCTACTCAAAGCATCGACCACTAAATTCATCCGCCCAGGCTGATACTGAATCTCACACTCAAAATCTTTCAGCAGCTCCATCCAGCGGCGTTGCCTCATATTCAAATCTGACTGCGTGAAGATATACTTCAAACTCTTGTGCCCGGTGTACACCACAAATTGTTCACCATACAAATAGTGATGCCAAATCTTCAAGGAAAACACTCTCGCAACCAACTCTAAATCATGAACGGGGTACCTTTTCTCATGGAGTTTCAACTATCGAGACGCATAAGCTATCACATACCCGTTCTGCATCAACACGCATCCTAAACCACTCAGAGAAGCATCAGATCTGTAACGTCCCAAGCCCATGGGGTCACGGGATTGAACAATAAAAAGAAAAAAAGGGCTGAATGGAACTTGTTATAAGCTGTATTTCTTATAACTAGAATAAAAATTTGAAACACAAACAACAATACGACGCCAGTACTGGAACAGCTGAAACAGATTTCTCAATAACAGAGGTCATACAAATGCAAAATGCGATATTACAACTTCTAAAATTCTATATGAAATTACTATTGTTGTAATAGATCTAATACAGACTTGACAAAAGATCAAAAACAACAACAGCTGCTGCGAAAAACATCGGCCTTAGATAAACACAATCACCACAGCTGGTTCAGCTGCTGCCGCCCGTCTGCCCCAGCTCTGTCCCACCTGCACCATTTTAAAGCTAATGAGCCTAGGGGCTCAGCAAGTAAAATCTGAGGATGACAAGGTAACTTAAAGCAGACAGACATCTGAACTTAACATAGCTTAACATAACATAGTTTAAAGGAAGTCATTCATTGTAAACTTTTCTTAAATTCTCTTTCGTAAACTTGGAAGTGGGGAAGATGACCCAGATCCCATTCACTATTTTCTTGTAATTTATGGCTTATAATCTCTCCTTAGGTCCGTTATGCATTTGATCAAATGACTTCTGATATCAGCCTTAGCATATAGATCATTGTTAAGGGGCAACCGATGTCTAGACGACTGCTCACCCTTCCTTTATGAAAGGGCAACTGACATCTGGACAGATGCTCACCTTTCCTTTGTGACGTCTGTTATCTATGCCATAAATCCTTTAAAACTAAACATTATTCCTTTAAACTCATAACTGTTTGAAATCAGATTTTGAAACAACATCCGGGTTCACTGTGCTTTGAAAATTCTTTCTTTAAAATCTCTTAAAAATCTCTTCGCTGAGTATCGGGTTCGACTACTGGAACTTACTGCTGAAATACCAACAGATGCGACTAAAAGAAGCGGTACTGTAAAACGAAACAGATCTTTACTGTTCAAGGTTATCGCTAGCGGGAATTCAGATGTTTCTAAGGGAATAGTATCGTGAATATAAAACAGATGTCTATGTAGGAAAAGTGTTTAGAAGTAAAACAGTTGCGGCTTGGTCAACTCAGTAGTCAACGCAGGAATAGTGTTTTAGAAGTAAAACAGCTGCGGCTTGGTCAACTCAGTAGTCAACGAAGAAATAGTGTTTTAGAATTAAAACAGCTGCGGCTTGGTCAACTCAGTAGTCAACTAATGATCGTAAGCAACTCAGCAGTGAAGTATTTAATACTGTGAAATCTGACCAAAATCTGATGGATAGCGAAAACATCATCTGAAATGAAAACTGCTGATTTAAATATGCTAACACAAGATACAAAGTCTGACTAAGGAACTGGTGTTGTAACATCTGAACGACTTCCAACGTTACCAGTGTTGCCTATCAAACCAGGAGCAAGTCCCGATTCAACCAGCATCACCGATTACATGGCATCAAGTCCAGACGTTACCATTCACCAGGAAAGAGCATGCCTGAACGTACAACTTGAACCCGACTGCTCAGCATTCTTAGAACAACATCAACATTTACTTTTCATCGAAGCATTCTTTAAAAGTGTTTGAAACAGAAACATTTTTTAACCCAATCATTCTTTCATTTTCTTAAACATGCTTGATCATGAACATACATTATATTAGCGTAAATAGGAAAACAATCATGCGCTGAAGAACAATATATTCTTTAAAATGGCATAGCAAGAATCAACCTTTAATTGCCTTAAACGGAGAAACACAAGAGCAGTTGGTCTCAACAGGAGTCCTCCACAAGCACCACCACGAGCACCTTTAAAATTTTGGGAGAGAAAGAAAGAAATCCTAGACAACAATGGAGCTTCCCATTTACGAAAACAATCATATACAAGATATGACTTGTAGTACGTAATTACACATGAGTAGGCATGGGTATCCTACCAAACCATGTCCTTTTAAAAGGTTTTATCCAAAACTCCCTACTACTGTTTTAAATTTGTAAACTTTACCAAAAGATTTTCAAAAGAACTAATCTGTCCAGCTGAAGGCATTTTCGAATAAAAATATGAATCTGCTCGTGTTTGTGCTCAGGCGATAGCTGCGTGGAAACCTTCCGCGTCGTCTTTCAAAACAACATCTGAAATCAGATTTTAAAACAATCAAAATGAACTTAAGGCTGAAATCTGAAATATCAATATAACCCTTAAAATAGAAAAAGTTATTTATGTGGTCCTATGGATTTTGGGGCGTTACAACTCTACCCTTCTTATTGAAATTTCGTTCTCGAAATTTACTTAACAAATAATTCTGGGTAACGACTAATCATATCAGCATCTATTTCCCACGTAGCTTCTCGTTCAAATTGATTGAACCATTGCACCTTAACCATAGGAATACTACGGTTCCTCAGCTTTCTATTCTCCCGAAGAAGAATCCTCTCAGGTCTCTCTTCATAACTTAAATCTGGTGCGAGCTGAATAGGCTCATGACTTAATACGTGATATGGGTTGGGAATATACTTCCTCAAGGCTGACACATGAAATACGCTATGCACGGCTGACAGCTGCGGGGGTAATGCTAAGCGATAAGCTAACGTTCCTACTCTTTCCAAAATCTCATATGGTCCAATATATCTTGGACTTAGCTTTCCTTTCTTCCCAAAACGCATTAGTCCCTTCATCGGAGCTATTTCAAAAATACATGATCTCCGATTTCAAAGCTCAGCTCCCTTCTCCTATTATATGCGTAACTCTTCTGCCTGTTTTGAGCAGCTTTCATCCTTTCTATTATCTTTCTAACAGCTTTCGCTGTTTGCTCAACCACATCTGGTCCTAAACCAGCTCTCTCACCAATCTCGTCTTCCTTTCTTCCCAAAACGCATTAGTCCCTTCATCGGAGCTATTTCAAAAATACATGATCTCCGATTTCAAAGCTCAGCTCCCTTCTCCTATTATATGCGTAACTCTTCTGCCTGTTTTGAGCAGCTTTCATCCTTTCTATTATCTTTCTAACAGCTTTCGCTGTTTGCTCAACCACATCTGGTCCTAAACCAGCTCTCTCACCAATATCTTCCCAATGAAGGGGTGTTCTACATTTGCGCCATAGAGAGCTTCATATGGATCCATCTGGATGGATGCTTGGAAACTGTTATTTTACGCATACTCTACTAAGGGTAACTTTGAATCCCAATTTTCCGAGAAATCCACAATACAAGTCCCATATGGATCCATCTGGATGGATGCTTGGAAACTGTTATTTTACGCATACTCTACTAAGGGTAACTTTGAATCCCAATTTTCCGAGAAATCCACAATACAAGTCCTGAGAAAATCTTCAAAAATCTGGATCACCCTTTCAGATTGTCCATCTGTCTGGGGGTGAAAAGCTGTGCTAAAAGTTAGCTTCGTACCCAAAGCTTTATGCAAACTCTTCCAGAAAGCAGACGTGAACTTCGGATCCCTATCAGATACAATAGAAACAGGAACACCATGCAGCCTCACTATTTCCTTTACATACAAATCTGCATACCTGCTCACCTCGTATGTGTTTTAACTGGTAAGAAATTAGTGGACTTAGTGAGTCTGTCTATAATAACCCAAATAGAATTATATGCTTGGGCAGTCTTGGGTAGACCAATTACAAAATCCATAGCTATACATTACCACTTCCATTCGGGAATAGGCAGTGGTTTCAATAAGCCTGCTGGTCTTTGGTGTTCAGCTTTCACCAATTGACAAGTCAAACATTCCGAGACAAATCTGGCAATGTCTTGCTTCATTCCTGGCCACCAATACAACTTCTGGAGGTCCTTATACATTTTGGTACTCCCCGGATGAACAGAGTGTGGGGCTGTATGGGCTTCTCTCAAGAGATCTGATCTCAAGGCGTCTACTTGGGGCGCCCAATTTCTTCCCAGATATCTGATTACTCCTCCTTCAGAAAATTAGAGGTTGTTATCTTGTTTGACCCACTTCTGGAGTTGTTCATCTTTCAGTTGTCCCTCACGAATTTGGTCTATCAAATTTGATCTTATAGAGAGATCTGCCAAAACTGAGTCGCGACCACTGGGTACTAGTTCTAAGCCAAACTTCTCAATGTCAGCTGCCAATGGTCTCTGGACGAAGAGCTGTGCTAACCCAACAGACTTCCTACTCAAGGCATCAGCAACCATGTTGTCTTTTCCTGGGTGATAGCTGATTGTACAATCATAATCCTTCACCAGTTCAAACCATCTCCTCTGCCTCATATTAAGTTCCTTCTGGGTGAAAAAGTATTTGAGGCTCTTATGGTCAGTGAATATCTCGCATTTTCCCCCATGAAGGTAATGTCTCCAGATCTTTAGGGCAAAGACTACAGCTGCTAGTTCCAAATCATGCGTAGGGTAATTCTTCTCGTGATCCTTAAGTTGTCTGGAAGCGTAAGAAATCACCTTACGGTCCTGCATCAGTACAACACCTAAACCCATCTTATACGCATCCGAATAAATAACAAACTTTCCTTGATCAGATGGCATAGCTAGCACAGGAGCTTCTATTAGCGCTTGCTTCAACTTGTCGAAGCTGATTTGACATTCGGGTGTCCAGTCGTACTTAACCTTCTTTCTTGTTAGCGAGGTCAAGGGAACAGCTATCTTGGAAAATCCTTGAATGAATCGCCTATAATATACGGCTAAACCTGTCAGGCCTCGTGCTCACAACAGAGTAAAACCACACAACACAAGCGGAAGCTACTAAAAAGCGGGTAAAATTTTTGTTTTTGGCCTGACGGTTTAAAACAATATAATTTAAAATAGTGCGATACTCAAAATATAATCCCAGTTACACAAAACCAACAAAGGCTACAAGCCCACGACAAGAAGTACAACATAAACATGTATCAGATACCTGGTAACAATCACAACTGAATACAACCAAATATGACAAGAGCACATGGCATCCCCTGGCTAACTGTACTGATACATATAAATATGCTATACGCTACTGGGATACTCTAACCACCTCCAGGGGCACCTCTAGATGGGTCAGCACCACGACCAGCTGAATAACCTGGAAAACCTGAACAACACAACAGGCAAGGAAAACAACCAAGTCCCAGAGGGACATGGGGTCAAACCCCAGTACAGAGAGCAACTGAAACAGCATAAGATAAAATGCAGATGATATGCATGAGACACAGAACGAACGCTGAAGGCTACAACCGGAGAGGGAGCCAAGGAACTCAAACATAGCTACAAAGAATCTGCAACAAACGGTGGCCATGGGGTGTGTTCAAAGTGTGGTAATGAGCCACTTGCCTTGATACTACACCCGAATACCAGATGCATCAAACAGCTCAACCTTCCGTTGCACAACTCATGAACTGTGGTAGTTAACCACTCGGCGCATGAGGGCAAACAAATCCCAGCAGGGAGATGAGAGTGCGATATCGCCGCTCGCCCTCGCATCTGTTGGAGTAGCCACGGCGAATCCGGATTACGCCTCCCGGCGAGGCAGCGGAAGAATAAAAATAATACCGGGAGATGATCAATACAATAAATTACAAACATGCTATGACATTCATAGGGCGTTTAAGATTGCTACCTTGCTGGCAACTCGTGCCTGGCTCCGACCAGTTTCTCGAGGAAACCGGCACTTCACGGTAGGCGGCGGTAGATAACGTCAATCAGGTCCACGACCAGAGACGGGATTCCTTCGTCAGCCTGCACTAGAAGGCCTGATGAGATCGGCGCGGACGGATTCTCCTCATCAAGATTGGCCGGAAACAATTTTCCGGCGAAGAGAGGCGGCGGCGGCGGCGGCGGCTTTTGAGGAGAGGAAGGGGGCGGTGCTTAATGCTTAGGGTTAGGGTTAATGCTTAAGTGTCTAGTGGTTTGATTAAAGCCTAGTCTATTTTAAATAGACTTGGTGATGGGTTTGGATCCGGCCCAACGGGCCCGGGTCCAACGGGCCCGGGTCCAACGGATGAACATTCGGTTCATCCCCATCACCGAGACTTCATCATAACTCCGATCGCCCATCAGATCGGACGGATCAACTCAGTTTCCAAAATTGAATACTATGATCTGAAAAACCATTTTTCAGAACCCCAGTGCAAAATGACCGTTTTGCCCCTCAACGTCGGGAAATCTCGATTTGACCCCTGTTGACTTTTAGGAAGTCGCACTCCCCAAAATCCTCTTCTCCTGCTCAACACATTGAGCTTAGTATCCGTGCGGGAATCTCGAATCCAGTACTTGTGTGACCCTCAATGGTTCAGGGATACAGCTAGCCGTGG